>WUAM01000262.1:5298946-5311446 GCA_024336885.1 Actenoides hombroni
CTGTCTATATTAAAAAAAAAAAAAAAAGAAAAAAAAGAAAAAAAAGAAAGTTTTAAACCACCACCTACTCATCAGGTGATTGGAGACTGTGGTTGTAAAATGTGCTGCAGGCAGAAGTTCTGAAAAATCCCAGAAAGTGTTGAAAACATCTCTAAACAAGGTATTTTTCTCCTGCACCTTTCTTGCTAAAGGTCCCAATTGCTGCCAAGAAAACTAGTGAGAATGTTAGCTGCCAAATAAAAAATTTATGACAGTGTTTGGCAAAGGATTGTATCACTGCTTGTTTTATACATTTCCACAAGGCTCTTGAAGGGCTGTTGGACACATACGGCTCACTGATCATTGTGCTTTATCTGTTCTTTAATATACTAAAAAAGCAAGCTCCAATAAAGTATGATTCAAACAATACGTATTTTTTCTTCTAATAGCCTCCTCTAAGTCCTTTCTATGGTGAAAATATAATTTCTAAACAACATTCCATACATAAAAATTGTTTTAAAAGCCCTTTACCTGACAAAGTTACTTGTTATTTGAGTCATGTTCATAGTAAAAATACATGCATTTTTCAATTAAAAATCTATTGCTTTTGCAATTGTATTTGTTATATGTTGGAGTCTGGGCCAATAAACTGCCTGTTAAAACATAAAGAGGTCCATTCAGTCAAAGTTGTGCCTTCCATTTATGTTTCTAAAACTGAGAAAATAATATGCTGGAATTGCATTGCTCCCCGATATCAATTAGGTTTTTGGCTGTATCGTTAAATTAATGTTTGGGGAGAAAATTGTTCCAGTGGCTTTAGTGGAAAAAATATGGTTTTGAATACAGAGTTAGTACACATACAATAACAATTATGCTGACTGATGCTGGAGCAACACCCTTAAAAATATTTACCCCATTTGAAGAAACAAAATTGTCTGTCTCTGTCTTTTCAAACCAGTTATCGGATTAGGCTTCCAGCTGATAATCAGTGCTGTTTAGCACAGATCTTGTCATTCACAAATCTCAAAGCCTAAACAGTTTACTTTTTCTTGTTATCATGTGCTGCTGGAGTTGGGAGGTTTGGAGCATTGAACTGCATCTCCTTGCACCATCTTGTAAGAGCCTCCTCTTCTCTCTGGCAGCCAGGAGATGGTGCGACACAGAAGGGGATGACCAGAGCAACAGGACCTGTGCTGTCCCAAAGCTGCCCCAGGGTGCACAGCCCTGCACTGTGCTTGCATCTTCACGGCACAGCAAATATTCGGGAGTAGCCAAGAGCACTACAGATGCTGTACGCCTTGTGTATGCTTGTGTATTTCATGGTGTTTGATATAAAGTACTCAAGACAGACCAGCATTAAGAGGATTATTTCAGACAGCATTAGGAGTTCATTTACAGAAGATTAGCTCTAAATCAGGCAGATATCATAAGCGAATTAGCATCAGTTGTAAGAGATTCAGAATCAAAATTTGTGGTGGGTTTTAATTTCTCCCTGTATGTACTTCGTGGTCAAGCAGTATCTTTATTAGTTTCCTATAGTAAGGTGTTACATCTCCAACGGTGAAGAACAGGTATACTTTTTTTTCTACATGCATGCTATTTACTATGATGCTGTTTATTGGCAATGAAACTGCTTAATTCAAAATACCCTTTGTCTGTTGAATATTTTATATTTCATGCCATTTCTTCATTGAGTAATGTTTGTTTGGCCCCAGAAATGATGTCTCTGTGGTGTGTTATAATATTCCTAAATAGGTAATATGCAGCTTTACTTCAGTGACATGCTTAATCCTTTTTTTTTTTTTCTGTTAAAATGAGTCACATTTTACTGCCAACTCATAAACATGAAGGAGTGTATAAAAGGTACACACTAGGGTGAAGGTTATACCTACTTAAGAATAGCTTCCTTAATATTTAAGCTTGTAAATTATAAATTTGTTTTATTTCCTCAGGAATGATGGTTAATGTGTATTAAAAAGCATATTCTGTTCAATCAGTTTTCCAGATGTACTTTTCTGGCTGCAGACAGACAGGCGTAACCCAATCCCTTCTTGGTACTGGACCTTCAGAAATGCTTCCCCAATTAGTGGAGAAGATGAAACGGATTGGGCCACGATATGAAAGCTTGTGCCCTGAGTTGTCCTTGAGATCCTGAAAGTTTTTATATCTACAAATGGGATTCCCTTCTTTGGAGAAATTCATAGTCTGCTGTCCAAGAGACATTAAACTGCTTAGTCTACAATGTGCTCCTGAACATTTGGGTTTTTAACTGGGGAGGGAAGTCTGGGCAGTGTTTTACGATTTTTTCCTTTCTTGATGGACCAAATTCCTCTTGACAAGGTTGGCCTGAGGTCATGAATGTCTCCCTGTGTTCACTGAAAGAGGAATCTTTGCTCCTTCCATGAGATCATGAAAACTTATACCCACTCTAAGCCAGGTTGGGCTTGCAGGTCCCTCCGGTTGAAAGATCTGCAAGTGCTCTTGCACTTTGACTTTGTGCCCTGTAGTTTTACAGAATGCGTGGAGGCTCAGCGTGGTTATTAAACCGAGGTGTCTGAGGTCATAACAAAGTAGAAGCATTTCTGTTCCCCTAATAGAAATACTGTAACATGCTGGAAAGAAAATACTTTAATAGTGGCAAGTATCTCCTGTCAACTAATTTGATAGTTCTCTATCAGGTAAACCATTGGTGAATACATCGATTCTTTTTATTTTTCACTGTTCTGTCTTCACTATTCCCAGGTTTTCTCTGAACCAGTTGGGCAAAAATTGATTTTTATTTGTTCCACTGGCCTTGTGGAAAATTAGCTTATGAACTGTTTTTTATAGGAAGACTCAAAGCACAGAACAGGTTGAAAAATAAGCCTATAGCAGTCAAAATTGTTGTCTGAAATGTCTTCAGACTGGAAGGCTGAATTTATTGCTCAAAACAAGTAGTAGCATTGTGGAGGTGTGCAGTCCTGCTCATTATCACTGGAAAAGGGGGAACCAAAAAGCACAGTAAAAAATTAAATTTTAATAATGCTAGTGATATTTTCTAAATCCTTCTTGACAGAAAGATTCTCATTATTTTTATCTGTCTGAGAGTAGGCTCTTTTAATGCCATCTCACAAATGGCCTTAGCCATGATTGTTTTCCTTTCTTTTATAGCATTTGAAAAAAACCCGAATATATACCAAAAAAAAAAAAATTTCTATTCTATCATTCAAGAAGTGCCATGAAATGGTAACATTTTGGATAGCACATCTTCAGCAGCAATTGCTGCAGTTGCCTTCAGGATTTTACAAAAGAGGTCAACATTATTAAGACAATTGTAGAAAACTTGCCATACAAAAAGGCGCCCAGTCAAATATGGTGTAATAAGGGGAAAATAATGCAAGCAAAGTATTTGTGCCTGGGCTTCAGCTTCAGCTTCATCACACCTAAAAGCTGTAGATGAGTCATTAGTCAGGGCAAAAGATGTGCTTTCTTTCATCTATTTAAGATATATATTTTAGTGGGTTCTAGTGATTATAAAAGTTGATAAAATACATACTTTAGACATTTTTGTTTTCTTTAAATTGCACAGAATGTCAATTTAACTAACTAAACTAAAAGCCAAGGTGCGATCATGTAGGTTCTTGTCATTTTATAGCTCGCATACATTTCTTCTGCTGGAGAAATAATTGCTTTAGATTTGAGTACTGACGAAAGGGTTGGGGCTTTTTTTTTCCCAATTAACTGTTTGGGGACCAGGGCTTCATGCGACCAGTGTGCTGAAGAATGCCATCATGCTGACAGCTGGGCTGTCCACCCTCCCTCAGAGCTCTTTCTAAAGTGCTCATAATGTTTGCTGAGGCCTATGGTTCTTAGTCATGCTCAGGTGACTAAATGTGTGATTTGTTCTTCTTGATACTTCAGTACCCTGAGAAAGGCTGGTTGGAGATTAATACAACCTTGACTCCTTCCACTTGCAGTTGCCACTGTGTGTGTGTGATCTTCATTTAAACTTGCCAAAGAGATCTGGTGTTGCCTCTGCTTTGCATGAAACAAATTAATCCCCCTCCAGTTTTGGTTGGTGAGTTTCCGTGGCCCCAGCAGCCACCCGCTGTTCCTCCTAATGACAGTAATAATTTAATTGGTTCCCTCTGTGGAAGGAGTGGACATGGAGAGAGCAGAAAGCTGAAGTTGCATCACAACTGTGCAGAGAATTGTTCCCTGTCAGGGTCTCCTGTGAGCCAAGGCATATTTCTCATCCTCCAGAGATGCCTTCCTGTGTGTTTTAAAAATAAGCAGTTAATAAAATCTGAGCTAATAGAAGGTGTACAGTACCCTTCCCTTTTGCCTTTTTATCTTAGGTCTCACATCCATGAGGTTCTCTTTCAGGTTTTCCCTATTCTCCCAGTTTGCATGCTGTAGTCTGCATATACTTGTCTTCCAATCATTCCTGTAGATATCTCTCTTTCCTTGGCTGCTCAGTCTCCCCCTCACTCTCTTCAGATTCTAGTGATCACCTGGATACTTTTTGCATCTCCTGAGGCAGCCGTATCCTTGAGACAGGACTCATGTAAGCCATGATAATCCTGATGGCTACCAAATGACACTCTACTCCAATGCCATTCATATGGTTTTGGTACACTTGAAATGCATTGCAAGATTTCAGGTATGAAGTAGATATCTCAACAAGTATTTTAATGATCAGATATCATAAAAATAATTTAAAATTTTCATCTTAATGCTGTGATTGTCAGAAGATGACACAGCAAAGTAAAAAGCATAGTTCCTCAAGACAAGAAAACCCACTGTGTTTCAGAAGGTATTTATCCTAGAGAGAGATGTCTCTTCTATCTCTCACTCCTCCAGAAATACTGTCAAAGGCATTTCATGGGCGAATATTGAATCCGTTACAGGGTGATGATGAATGAAGGTATTTACTGGCTAATTATTGATGAACATCTTCCGCTTTACTGGTGAGTTTCATCACTGCAATATTTCTGATTAATGGGAGATCACAGACACTTTACAATATGATAACGCCTTTCCTGTAGAATTTTGCTTTCAGAGCTAGCAAGCTTTCTTGTTTGGGCCTCATGTTCAAGCTTTTAGGGATATTCTTCCCTACTTCATCTGTAGACATCTAAAGCTAGCTAACCTAACTGACTCATGCTTCGGGAATATGTATATGGCCAGGAAGAAGAGAAGGCAGTTCAGAGCAGGACTGTAGCTTATATACACAGAGAGCTGAGAGAGATTAGCTAGATATAATTTAGATGTTTAAAGTTGGATAGTGTGACTACATCCCTGCACCTGTTATTACATGACTCATTCTTTCATTCAGGGCCCAGGTGGAAACACATTGATGTGGTTTGAGTGTAATATTATAACTAGAGATTGGTATCCATGTTATTATAAGTAGACAGCCCCAATCCTTAACATGGAATTTTAAAGCTAGAGGATGTGTGTGGTGCTGCACAGCTTCTCAGGCCTATCAGCAATATCTTAGGCACCTTGAATGGCCTGTCTCTTTCAGCAAACCCTACTAGTCAGCCAGGAAAGTGCCATCATTTTTTATTCTCCATTCCTCCATTTTTGAGGCTTTAATTTCGTTATCTGCTCAGTTGTCAGCAATTTTTAATGGATTTTGCCAAGGTCTTACACATAAGAAAATAGAGCCCCTGTCCCAAGGGGAAGAAGAGGCTTCTTTGGGAAGGAATTCAGAGAACACAAAATCGGCTCCTGCTAAGAATGGCCTGGGTTCAGGCTGGAGTTGGAGCCCAGGCAGTGGAGTCTTTTGGCATGAAGTAAGCCATGGGGGGAGTCCCATCCCCTCTCCACCATCCCATAAAGCCTTTTCCCCTCTAAATAGACAATGCTGATTACAATTTAATCAGTTCTTCTGGCTTGAGAGCACAAAAATGGATTTATTTTCAGAGTTTGGGGTGGAGGGAAGGGAAAGAACCCCTAGTATTTTCCAAATTATTCACTTTTCCCAAGGTCACCCAGAAGAGGCCAAGGCGTTGTATGCAACTTGTGCAGATATTTTTTCACTGGTACTTCTGTTTCCTAATTTCACTTGTTAATGATGAAAAATGGCTTAAGTCAGGTATTTCCAATCAGCTGTAATTTTGCTAGGCAGGGCTCTCTTACTCTTTTATTTCAGTAGTTTGCCATGTCTTTATGTTTCACCACAGCCTGTCTAGTTCATTTCAGTTGCTTTTATTTAAGAAAAGCATTCTTAAAGGTAAAGATGGGAAAGATGAATAGTTACTTGAACAGCCCTCCAATACCCTAACTTTATCATTATGTATCTAAGGCTCTGCTTTACCAATAATTACATTTTATTCCCCTCTGTGGGGTCTAGTGCTTCCGTTTGAAAGCTCTTGATATATTGTAACAAGGATGTCCTTATATATGGTAATAATGGTGTCTGTCCAGAAAGTATCTGAGTATAGCTATATTACTTGAAATTCACACTTAGTTTTGCGTAGTATGTATTTGCCTCTGTGACTAGACCTACACTTTGTGTTTCTTGGGATCTGGCGATTTGCACATGAATATTGGGCACTTAAAAATCACTTAACACTGATTTGCATGCACCTATTTTCTTGCACTTCCGTTCACAAATAGAAGGATACCCAAAAATGCAATAGCCCAGTATTTATAGTGACTATTTAAAATGTAGTCTTGTATACAGAGAATAAGCCTTTCTGCCCACTGAACTGGTAGGAATCCCTTCTAGTTAAATCTTAAATACGTGTATTACAGTCAAACACTGTTGGATAGTGCTCTGTCATAAATCAGTCTGTGTTCTTGAGGACACTGTTTTTCGAGATGCTTTCTTTTAGAATAAAGCCCTGTGTTGTAATGAATGTGTGCTAACTGATCCCACAAGCCATTTGTATTTTTCCTATTTATATCAGTGTCAGAGTTGAGCTTCTGTAAGAAATTTTTGCAGTATTTTGTTTGTAGTCTTCATTATTTCAAGTTAAGGACACAAAGCTCTTTATACACCCAGAGCCTGCACTGGTTCGTTTATATCCCGTATTTTGTTAACATGTTACCATGATTGCTAATTTTCATGACAATTGTTATTGTACCATCAATGCTTAATGGCAAGGCATCATTATTCAATGCCGGTCAATCAGGCACTAAGACATGTGCAAGACATCAGGCTGAACCCATATAGATGTCGTGCACTTCCCTGCTAATGAATGCAGTTTTGTAAAAAGGTTTAAACACGGTTGGCATCCTTAATGTAAGGTTTGCAAAAGCTTATTCGGGAATTGCTTTGTGTTTATACGCAGCAGATCTAAACATGTCACAAACGGAGTCAGACCCATTGTGTGTGTGTGTGTGTGTGTGTGAAGCTACAGAGAGAAGCGAATCATTTTGGATTTTGAGATGTGGAAAGGAAGCACAATTTCTTCCATGGCAGGAGTAGGGGGGACTAATTTGCCAGGGACACCAATGGTTTGGAAATGGGTGTGGGATTTGTTCTGCAAAGCGGTGGTCACCACGTGCATCGAAGAGGTGATCCCCAAAAGCGGACAGTGTCATTTGTCAGCTCACAAAGTTGGCACTGTCTGGAGGGAGCATCCAGCACACCAGTGGTCAGAGATTAGTCACTGTGACGAGAAGCCAGGATAGAGGGTCAGGCATTTAGAAAGGAGGAGCAGAAGGAAACTCAACAGGAGTGCGATGTGCATTCTGCGTTGTTAGTCCAGCGTGCTCGTCCAATGCGTCAGTTAACGTTGCCCTCGCATCTGCTTTAGTTACTGTTTCTATGTGGTTTTGCACCCAAATGTTTTGGGCTGCTGTCCATGATAAACTAGATGGAACTTGCTTTAAAAGCACAGATTTTTCAGCTCTTCTAACTCAAAGTAGAATGAGCCCTTGTGCACTTAGAGTTTCGAGCGTGAAAGGAACAGTAGACATTGACCGTTAATAAGCTCCAGCGCACTGGGCTCCAGCAGAACTCGGTGTGAATTCAGTGCCTAAGCTGCATCAACTAAATGGTTAATTCATCTCATATCAACAGCACTATGATTCATAATGTAAACTTGAGGAATCCTTGATGTTTCAGTCACACATTCCTCTTAATTTGTCCATGCATTCTTTTAAAGCTACAGTGTGCTAACTTAATAAAATGCAGCATGCAAATGCACAAGTTTTTGCCTTCAGGCATTTTAGCCATGGATGTTTCAGTGGGTATCTTCTTTCAAGTATATATTCTTTCTTAAATTATTTACCCTGTAAACATGCTTTGCATTTTCGAAGAAGAATCTGGGCTTCCTCATTCGCCAGATTTCGTTGAATTTAAGGTGTAATAGAGATAAAAGACTATCATCTGCTTCTTGAGAGCATGTTAGCCTTTGGGATTTTTTTTGTAGCAAATGTTAGGCCCTATTTTCTTCTCCTTTGGTATTATCACTCCCTCCCCCACTTAAATTCCTTGATGCTTTGCCTAGAGCAATACCCACTGGCAGTGTCTGGCTGTGACAGTACTGTAGGCTTCCCTACAGATGGGTCCTGCCAATGCCAACCATTGTTCTACCGCTGTGAGCTGGCTTGACTGTCTTGGATCACTCAAAACCCCCTTTCCTCTTGATTTTTTCTTTACTCTGAAGGGTTGCCCTTGCCTGTTGACTTTGAGATCTGAAGTGTGCTGACACCCAGAACTTGTGTTCTCTGTCTGAGCAGCAGCTCCCAGACTCAGACTTCAACAGGCGCCGCTTGCTAAGCACCTCCTCAGGACTGTCCTGCTGCTACCAAACAGCTCTGTGGTTCTTCTCTTAGCCCCATCTTTCTGGCAGTTTGCAGTTAGTTTAATTTTACTTGCTCACTTGAAAGTAAAACAGTAAAACTCGATGATATTCTTTTTTTTTTTTTAGATATAAAATTAATCTTTAAATGTGGGCTTGAATATTAAAAGTATATAATGCTTCAGTGTAGGAGTCTGTTGATAACATCCATCCTATTTCATGATTAATTTGTTCCTTTTAATATGATATTCTTTTGCTGCACCGTGCAGACTAATTCAGATTCCTAGAAATTGAACTTTGATACGTATTTCCTAGATTCACACTGTAAGTGAACCTTCAATTAGCAGATACAGGTGGCAGCATGCCTTGCTCAGTGTTCTCTTGACAAGGATTTTAGAGACGTGGACACTGATTAAATAATCTTTCAGTCGGGTGTGTACTGCCAGAATATTAAAAATAAAGCATTTGGAGGATTTGATGCTTTTTTTCTTTTTCTTTAATTTTAAGTCTCAGACGATTAAATGCTTTTTCAGTGGGCCAGAGATAGGAGGAGTTGATTTAAACACTCAGTATGTTATGTATGCCTTTGCCTAACTATGTGTTAGATTAAGCGAGTTTCACTCACAGTTAATCCTTTGTAAATTAGCATTATGGATGCCTTGGGGCCCACATCCCACAAATAAAATGGTTGTCAAGCCAGCTGCACTGTGTATTACTTAAGGCTGAATGTTTTAAGAGTTTTCATGCTTTTAATCTATTTCACTGCTGAGTTTCAATTTTGCTGAGTGTCTTTTCAGGAGTGATGAGGGTGAGTGAGTAAATATGTATTCTGCTTTTCATGCATTTGCCTGGGCAAATCGTTTGTTATCAGGTGTTTGGCAGAGAATGTCACACCTCACCACAAAAGAGGAGCTTGTAAGTTCAGGTGTTAAATTGAAGTGCAAACCAACAAGAACCAAAAGCCCTTAATTAGCTTTATTTTGTTAGCCTGCTACATTTATTTTTTTTTTTTGGGGGGGGGGGAGAGTGAGAAACATCCCTCCCTTCTCCTCATCCTTTTGGCAGAGTAAATATTGCCTGTTAAGTTTGAATTAGCTGTCATCGCAAAAGAATTAATGCTGTAGTTGAGCCTTTCTAGTGAGGAAGGGAAAAATAAACGAGACAGATCTTAGTTCAGCTTTAAGTGATAAATGAGGACAAAGCAGCCCATTCATCTCCTGCTAGGAAAGTGGACACAAACACTAAAGCAGTTTTGCGGAAGACGTGTCAGCAAATGTGATCATTTTGTAACCTGTCAGGAGGATAGAGAGCTAGTCCTTTTAGAGTGTCACAGGGGAGGGTGTCTGTCTGATGTGACAGTTTTCATCCATCCATTTACTGTTTTTTTCTTTAGGTGGGGGGTAAGCAAGGAAAGAGATGGAGTTGGTTAAAACTGCATATTTCTTTACACTTTCCAATATAATTTATATGCATATCCACCCGCATCCAAATGAAAAGCATTTACCAAGGAAAACTCCCCTCTGCTCTGTAGAGTTTCTTCTTTATTTCACTGCGTGAAATACACTCGTTTTAACACATTACATTCCCTGTCTTCAAGTTGGAGCCTTGTACTTGGTTTGATGTTTCACAAAACACAGTTTTACCTCTTCTTACCATTGTTTGGTTGGTAAAGGCTTTGGTTTGGTTTGGTTTGGTTTGGTTTGGTTTGGTTTGGTTTGGTTAGGTTTGGTTTGGTTTGGTTTGGTTTGGTTTGGTAGAAGCACGAGAAAAAAAAAATATAACTTAGGGTGCTTTTGTTGTATTTGGTTTTTGAGTTGTTTTTTTTGCTAAACGTCTCAAATTCTGATTATATGCTTCATGTACAAATATGTTTTGCAAAAGTTCCTGTTTCATGAAGAGCCTATGAAAATATTCTTCCTCCTCTGTGAGAATGTAATGACAAATGCTGAATTCTTACAATCCAGAACCCTCCTGTAAAATGCCTTAAATTCTACTCTTTGTTGATATATTCATTTTAACTGACCTATTAATTTTAGGCAAAATCTGAAGCGATATGGTGTCTGATTTTAGAAGCAGGGATTTCTCCTGACAAATGATTGAACAATATTATGACTTTCTACTTCTGGCGTCTTTTTATTATTAGTAATTTCCATTTTTTTTATATAGTACATAGAAAATGTAACATTTGCCTATTACCATAAGTAAAGGTATGCTACAGAGACAGGACATGCTTTTACAACATAAGCTTCACAGTTTGACACTTGCTTCTTTATATCATCCTTTTCTTCAAAACTATCTTTTATACTTTTCCCTTGGTATTTTAGTACAAGTAAGTGTCTCGTTGATATATGTTTCCTTGAAATCTTGTACCTTAATAGTAAAATCCCTTGAAAATTAATAAGTTGTTTCTGTTCAGATTAAAAAAGCTGTGAAGATTTCAGAATGGCTTAAAAAAATATAATGATATTTACTATTACAGACCACTCTGCTTGGATTGTGTTGACTGAGGACTAATTATTTAATTTGTTCTTAGAA
Organism: Actenoides hombroni; assembly: GCA_024336885.1. Lineage (NCBI taxonomy): Eukaryota > Metazoa > Chordata > Aves > Coraciiformes > Alcedinidae > Actenoides > Actenoides hombroni. The sequence goes on from WUAM01000262.1 coordinate 5,310,202, forward strand.
GATTAATAAATTGTAACATGATGTATTTCAGTTATTCTAATATGTATATACATGTATGAATAATTAAGAAAAATCTAATTCTTTCCTGAATGCAAACGTTGGAATTAATAGCTACATAAAGAAATGTTTGGAAGCACTGGAAATCAAAAGAAGTAAAAAAAAATAATCAAGATACGCAGAATGGTATAGGGAAATTTCTGGGCATATGTATTTTCTCCAAAATACTTATTTGTGTGCTTCATTTTATGATTTTTATATATATTCTGCTATTTTCTTTTATTCAATTTTTTTTTTGGTCTCTTCTGCTTTTTTTCAGGATCATCCAAAATCGGATTTTGATCGTTGTTCTGGCAGTCATCATCATCTTCACCACGGCGATGGCTATTTATTTTTCTGTCAAGGGACGCTGATATCTTTGTTCTTCACTAAACAGCAACAAACTGCTTGTTCTGAGTAATTAAGATGAAGTGGTCACATGAATCATTCTCTTGCACTGACAGAGTCTCCCTCTCTTTTCCACTCTTCAACTCAGGTGCAAGTGGTGTAAAATATTTTGTATTATTGATGGCATAGTTGATGGCATGTGAGGTGGATATTTTTTTCTCACATTTTTTGTCTTTATCTGAGTGTTTTCAGAATCTTAATATTTGTTAGGGTGTGAGGGCTTCTTCTGGTATAAAAAGACCTTAAAATGTGTCGAATTCTACCCCAGACAATTATCCTGTAAGTTGCCAGAGTTTAGCGAGGGAAGAAGGGTCTTTGCACTTTTCTTGTGCTATGCGGGGTGTATGAATATCAAGCAGTATCTGACCTTCTGTGATATAGAATATAAGTAAAGCAGAGACCAAATGATGTAGAAAGTGAACCTGTCTCCTGTGACTAACTCCTGATCATGAATTATCGTAACAGACATAACCTGGTTAAGAACAGTAGTTAGTTTTAAAAAGAGAGCAACCTTAGGATAATGTTTAATATCTGCTGTGAATCCAACACTCTATTTAATTTTCTTTTTTTTTTTTTTTTTTCTTTTTTAAATTAGTCTTTCTTGTCTGCCTTTTCAAAACAATTCCACTTTCATCAAGATTGTGGTAATGCATCCCAAAATGTCGTTGTGACCGCAGCCCACCTGTGGAATCAGTTTTACATCTTCAAATGTTGGTATGTGTATTGATAATCATACACACCGGGCCCTTGTTGAAGATGTATAAAGATACTTATCTATTCACTGCTGATTTAAAAGAGATC
>WUAM01000262.1:5316446-5323124 GCA_024336885.1 Actenoides hombroni
ATGTTTTATAGCCTTGACTTTATCACACAAGAAGAGATATTCGGTCGCAGTGCTGGTGTGGCATATCCACAGAAGAATGTGGACTCCGCAAGCCAGTGTCAGGTTTCTCACTAGACAGGTGCTTATTGCTCAATGGGACATGCAGAACATGTGAAGTGAAAGTGTTAGGTGGATGTCTGTCCTGCTAGAGAGCAGAAAGGGGAAGTTTTATACATTTTAAAGGGCCTTAGGCATTTCTGAACCATTAAAATTGTATAGGAAGGGGAGCTGTCCCTGCTGTCCTGTGGCCAGAGAGGTTAATAATAACACCAAGCCTGTCTTGCCAACTTTATGGTGCATGCATCCTGCTGACTGCCATGTTGTGACTGCTGTCCTGGACCAAACCCAAAGAAAACCTTCTCTTTCTGCTTCTTTGTTCAGTTGCTTTTTCCATTCAGACCTTGACCGGTCAGCACTGTCCCCAGTGAACATGATCACTGCTTTTGTGGATTTAATGAACTTTCCAGTTCTCTTCTGCACTCATCTAAGTAATGTCACCTCTTCCCTGAGCTGTATGTCCTGCCTGAATATATTACTTTGTACATACTCCCTTTATCGATACTGCTTGCAGAAATTGCAGCCAGGCATGCCTACTGAAGCAGCAAAAAAAAAGCCCAGACCTGTGAGTTTACGACACAAGTAGAGAACGTACTTGTAAGTAAAAGTATTTAACTTTCTCTTCTTAGTAGAAACAGGTTTATAACTTTGCTCTGTCTTGTTTGATACATTTCTTTTCCTATGACCTGCTAACTTTGAGCCCTTTGACCAAATTCAGCCAAATTTAATACAAGAGCAGAGCTCTCAAAAATTCCTGTAGGTTTCAGGAAAATGAGCAGCCAAGAGGAGAGAAGTCCCACTGGTGTCCCCGTAAGAGAAAGGCTGCAGCGTGACATCCACCCAAATTGGACACTACCTGGGAGGGAGAAATTATAAATGCCTCTCTCCCCAGGAAAAGCTCACATCCCATTTAGATACTAGCAAATCCAACCCTGAGGAAACAAGGCCTCATTAGTGTCATTGCCCGAGGAACTACTTAATTAAAGGACAACAGAGTTGAGAGCATTGTTATGTAGGCCTTTGTTCCTTACACCTGGTCATTTCCATTGATGTAAAATGTCATCTTTCTGATCTGGTAGCATTTTGCACCCACTTTAGACAAGTACTCCTGACCAGCTGAGAAGGTGCCGAGCGGGGAAGTATCAGACCTTTATTACTGAGATAATTACAGCCTCACCTAACCATCAGGTGGAGGGTGTACACCTCTATTAGCCAGTGCTCCCACAAAGAGAACAAAGGCTGGCTGGAAAGTGGGAGCCACCCAGGGAGCATCCCTGTGTCCAGCTACACCACTCTCAGGCAGCCAACATGCTGGGGAGGTCATGACCACAAGCTCCTGTATTGACCAGTCTTCTGCTTGTTTTCCTGGTTTTAAATCCAACTTGTCTTGGTGATACTGGTGAAGGCCATGAGATGGGGAGACTAAAATGAGGAATGGTACCATAACTGAGGAAATCGGCTTGGTTAAAATGCTAAAGGAGGTAGGGGGTAGCTTTCAAAGCTTGTCTCAGCAACTAGCCTAATTCTGTTCTAAAAAGCCACCGTTGAGTGCTTTTGAAAATTCTATCCTAGATGCTTGGCTCAAAGACCTTAGCCAAAGATGTGGGGATTTTTTCCTCTATCCGCTATATGAGAGCTAAATATAAACCAACGTTATTGAACAAAACCCTAACAAAACCCCTGTTGCAGGTCTAGAAAAATCTTTGCTCAGAAAATCAAATTATTGGAGACCAGCATCTAAAGTGTCATTCAGGTTTGGATGCCTCTTGTTTTCTGCACACAATTTGGCATACAAAAAAAAACCCAACAACAAAAAAACCCCAACCACATTATTCCTAACAGCAAATACTTGCTTTCTGTTCTTTTTATCTTCTCTTTTTATCAGGACATGAGTGTCTCTGGATGGGTAGCTAAAGTTGCTTTTGTAAACGTGGATTACTCTATTTTACCTGTACAGGTATGTGTATATGTGTGTCTGCTCTTTGTCTGAAGAGCTTCTTAATGACTTTTCCACTGATTGCCTGTGGGATCACAGGCAAGTCACAAAGGTAGCCCGTGCCTCAGTTTACCCACTGCAACTTCATTAATGCTAACCTACCTCATGAGGTGTTGTAATGTTTAATATATTATGTGCTCTGTAATCCTTGGATTAAATGTATTATGTAAGTGAAAAGCGCCCATTTGATGTGTATGTAAATGCTGCAGTATTACAGGTAGGAGGGTCATTTGGGTGTAAGTGTAATACAAGTGCTGGCAAAAGGCAAAAGGGATTCCATTGTATTGACTTATTTTTAAAGAGCTTTTTATTTACTGAAATGCTCTGGACACCCAGAAAGAGAGACATTCCTCACTAAGCAGCTCTGCTGTTTCATCTGTCTTGAAGTGCTTTGATAAATGGATTGAAACTTGTCGGCTTTTCCTGTAGTTTCTCCCTCTGGAAACTCTGTTGAGATGTTATTATTGTAACTTCTTAGAGCGCTGCTTAATGAATTGTAACAGATATCCCTGCGAGCCCCGCCGACGCTGCGAGGACTGTGCTTCCGCTCCTTCCCGCAGCAGAAGCAAACCAGTGTCGCGCAAACGCGTGGCAGCAGGGCTTGTCTCCTCTTCCACCAAGAGCAGTTGGTCTCTCACCAATGAAAATGCTTCTCACCTTCTTAAGGCTTCAGCCCAAGCCTTGTGTTCTGGCTGGGTGATCAGTGGGGCTTCGGTGACATCAAACGTGGCCAGATGTTGTCCCTTGTGTTAGAGATGAATTTTATCTTTTGAGAAGAAACCTTAGGAAGGGCAACAAATTAGTGTGAGTTTAAGTCTGTGTTAGTCGATTTCCTCTGTCTCTAGAATGAGATCTTTTGGCTTGCATGCAGTGCCTGAGCTATCCTGAAGCTCAGGCTGGTGACTTGGGTGCCTACAGACAGTCTGAATTTCCACTGCCTACAGGTCCCACCTGACCTGCAGCCTTTTCTCAGGCAATAGTTACATGATGTTACCACATGGGCAGGTGAGATGGATGGAGCCATAGGTATAGCACCTCCTGTGAAGCACTGGAATGATCCAGCAGGTCCAATAAATCTGCCTGGGGAAATCTGCTGAGAGTTGTCAGGGACACATATGTAGCATGGAGCTGCAGTGGAGGTAGAGGGTGGAAGGAAGTCAACTGTCTTGGGATCTCCTTGAATCCCAGTAACGTCATACCCTGTTGCATCCCACAGTGGGGCAATGAGATGACATACTGACAAAGGAGTTGTGCTCCTCCTCTGCATTCTCTGAAGCATGGGGGGAAATGACCAGTGAGTGATATGCTTGGTTGGGTAATTTGATTATGCTGGATAGGCTCAAAGATCTCTGTTCTGATGCAACTGTCACTAGAGAGTTCAAAATTTTGGAAGGTTTTGGGGCTTTTTAGTCTTCTCACTGGGTTTCGGTTGTTCTTGTTTTTGTAAGAACATGACCGAGCTAATGCTACTCAGGTTGTTCTGAAGTCCAAAATGGTTAAATGCACAACCCCAGCAGCATTAACAGCTGTGCCCTTTGCCCTGTGTGGTATGGCTGGCAGGTGCCTACAGTAGATAACGCTGGCCATCTCCAGCTCAAAAAGTAAGAGTGTGCCTTCCCCTTGCCTCCACATAGGAACTTAGGCCATCCCGAGTGAGGTTCTCAGGAAGACAGAAGGGGAATTATGGAGGAGATCCTGGTCAGTGTGGTGCTGGGGCAGAACTGCACAGCATCTGGGTATGGGTCACCTATCCACAATGAGGCCTCAGAGGTGCCTCCACTACCCTTGGTGCATTGAAGCCATGTTTGATTTTTCTCAGCCTTTTATTTCACTTTTTATTAACATTTTGCATATTAAAATTTGTGTAGGCAGCCAGAAGAGAGCAGCATCTACACAATACTCAGCACAATGGAGAGGATTAGGAATCGGTGGCTCAGCTCTTTGGGACCTGAACTGGAGGGCTGTGGGGGTGATAAAGTGTCCTTTCTTTACTCTTCATTTTACGAGTACTTCTAATTTCTTTCTATGTCTTGTCACTAAAATATGATCTATGTCCAATACTGATTTGTGGTATCAGCTGATAGTTTAAAAAAAAAATAAATAAAACCAGGGTTAGTTTGGTCTTTTTGCTGAGCTGTTCACATTTGCTTTTAAAGTTTCTTCCCTCTTCTCAACCAGCCGAAACTTATTAGTGTGCATACCTAGGTACAGCGTTGACAAAATAGGAAATTTTTTTCAAAATAACAACTAGTGATTTGGGATTTTTCTGGTATTTCATCTGCCCTTGCATTGAATTCCTCCAATATTTTCATTCACAGTAGGAATGCTGTGGAAATCAAACCTACTCAAGCTGCCTCTGTTTATTCCTCCCAAAGTGAAATTACCCATGTTCTCTTGTCCCTCCTGAGATCCTGGAGGAAGCTGTCTGCACACACACATTGACACATCTTTGGTGCATTCCACACGAGCCAGTGAAATTACACCAGAAATATGAATTGAGCCCACACAGCGTGTGTGCGCCGGGCTGTCCATACAGGGCGCACACACACACACCCCCCAGCAAACGCTCCCATTTCAGTTTCAGAATAAGCCATTCAGGACACTGCCAGATGGGTATTCTGTCAGTTTCGATCACTTTGCAAAAATATTTGATGTGGGTTTAGTTGGTTTTAATATTCAGGTTTCTGAAATCTTGGTAATTGTCCTGATTACTACGTGTAATAGAAATTAGAAGGAAGACTGGGGTTTGGGTTTGAAGCTGCCTGCTTCTAAGAGTACATTTTTTTAAGTTTTCTTTTTAAGGTGCTTCTTCATACCCTAGCTAAACTTTCCCAGATTACGTGTTAGCTATGATAGCTGTTCTATAGTTAGATTTTAATCAGCCTCAGTACACAGTAATGTTAAACACTGAAAGAGCTACTAATTAATCGCCTTTCTGTATGTAACAGAGAGATAAATATCCATCCCGGAGGAATTGTAATTTCATGGTTTCTAATGATGGTTAGATTACATTATCTGGATCACTTAGGCTGTGGGTGTCATAAAAAATGCTCAAAGTCATTTATATTCAGTTTAATTTTTTTTTTTAACTTTGTAAGCCTGAGAAAATAATGCGGTGTTAGCAAGTCTGTTTCATATTTTAGTTAAATATACCTTTGTTGCACTGAATGAATGGCTTCAGATGACAGTGACAAACTCACTTCTTTTCTATTTAACATGCACCCTCTGCAATCAAATTAACAATGTACAAATAGTCATCAGGCTTCTGCAGAGAGTCTGTTGAGCGGTGTTGTTGAGCTTTGGGGAAAGGTTTTCTTTTTGGATGTCCATTTGCAATGAGTGTTTTCTGCTAATTCTTGTTTGTTCTGTAAAGTCTCTGCTATCAGTCTTGGACCAAGAATTAACTGGACTTTTGGATTGTATCAGGCTGTGGCTCAAATAAAATAATACAATCCAACAACAATGTGAACCTCTCATTTTCCCTTCCTCACTTCTAACATTGGATTCCAGGTGCAACTTGTGCAGTGGCACATCTGTGCCCATGACACACTTAAATTTGGTAGCTACAAGAATACCAAAAAAAAAAAGAAAAAATAAAATCTCCTACTCCATGTGTATATTGTAATAACTAATAATTGCATATTTTGAAGTTATACTCATTCATATTTAAAAGGCTGAGGCTTCTTTGAACTGCTGTGTTGGAGGGGGAAGTTAATTGTTTCTGAATGAGGATGATACTCCCTTTCCATATCAATTATGTGTACTGCTCCAAATTATCAATAATGCTCATTTCCAATCTCCATGGTTTGCAGTTTCGCAGCGGGCAAGTGTGCTTGCAGAAAGTTGCCCGGGCTCCAGGGTTGCAGCCCCTTTCCGCACCGCCGGGAGCCAGAGGCAGGAGGGAACCCCAGAGGAACAAGGTGAGATAAAGAAATGTGATATATTTCCAAGAGAGAGTTTGTCATCAGTTAGCTAAAATTGCTTCTGAAGTTTCTCTGGCAACTGTTTTACGTGTCTGACTTAGTGACGAAGGAACTATACTATCTTAATAGAGAACTCCAGAACTTCAGAAGGGTTTCTCCTTGTTTGAATGCACAGCACAATGAATTTGTACCCACAGAGCATTCACCACTTACATTTCAAAACCTACAGCACACTAAACGTGAAACTTTTGTTCAAATTTCAAGGATTTTGATAGCCCAAGTGAATAGACACTGCCTATTGATTTTTCCCTTACAATGACTCTTGGATAACCTATTTTCTCATTTATTTTTAACGACAGCTCATGAGATTTTACAGCAATTCTGCCCAACCTCCTAATATCAAAATCCCTCCTTGACCCTGAAAATTGTAATTCTGCTATAGATCACAGCTGCTGAATATTACCTTTTACTAAGCTGGTTAAATAAAATATGTCCAAATCACTAGATCCCACAGGCCATGACTGCAATTCTAATTATACAGGGTCTGTATTTCTTCTCTACTGTACAGAAAAGCACAGCTCTCGCTGAGTCCGCACCAAAGTGTGGGAATCCAGAATATTGGTTCTAGTTTTGAATTTAAAAAAAAAAAAAAAAAAGTTACAC
>WUAM01000262.1:5323224-5354830 GCA_024336885.1 Actenoides hombroni
GGGTCCGCGAAAAAATGTAGGAATCCAAAATAGTGGGTCGTGTTTGTAATTTTAAAAAAAAAAAAAAAAAGTCACACTGCTCTTCAATGATTTTCCTGTAAAACTTTTACAAGGGAACCAAACCCTTTTGATGTGTTCCATACAATAAAATGCTGTGTAAGTCTGGAGGACAGAAGCATGTGGCGAGAATTTTCTTGTGACTGGGGGATGGGTGTATTTGATGTGTATCTATTTCAAAATCAGGAAAAAAAAAAAAAAACAAAGAGGGAAAAAAAAATTTTCGCACTGCTCTTAGGCTGCATATTCTGCACAATGGCTTCGGAAACCAATGCAAGGAAACTAATTCTGGCCATTAAACATATCCTTTCCCCTCCCACTGCTTATTCAAAGAGTGATCACATGCTCCCCGCTGCAAGGTACACCATTATAGAATTTAGATATGGAAGAAACCTATTAGATTAGCCATTCCACCTACTGATGCGGGATTGTTCCCTGGAGAACCTTATTCATTAGTGGATCACAGCCTAACCTTGTGGGCACACTGTGCCAAGACCATCTTGGTTTTGTTCTGGTTTTTTCCCTCCATCCTTTCCCTCTGGTGCTAAGGGAGCGGCTGAGGGGGTGGTTTGGTGAGGAACACAGTAGAGAAGATGGGATTCTTTAGTTTAGCAGGCGGACTGGTGGTTTGGATGCTTGAGTGTGTACATACTTATGTGGATGATTAATTAGTCTACTTTTTAAAATTAGTATCCAAGTACAGAGGACTAGATAGGGAAGGGGGGTGGTCTTATTCAGTGTAAGATCTTCTGGAGCCCAGTGGTCTCTTAGAGCAAATTACCTTCATGGCTTGCCCTGATTCTGCAGTGTCCTCAGATCTAGTCTGCATTTTACTTTCTGCTTTCACTCTTTTGTGATCAGATGGAACTAAACTTTTAATTGCTTGTCTGCCAGGGAAAGCAGCTTGGCATTTTGCTGCTTTTCCAGGACAGAAAGTTTTTATTTCAATTATTCTATGATCCAATCCCATTAAACTCTGAGCTTTCCAGGGCAGCTGTGGGTGCTTGGCACGCGTCATGGTTGTGCCTGGTACTGGGGCACTTTCAAGCTGGGTTTCCTACTCCAAACTTTTGCTCTCAGAGCTTCACTTGCACCTTCTGTCCTGGTAACTTGTAGTGATTCTCCTTATCTAGAATCCTAGAGAGGCCCTCAGTACCAGCTTATTCTCTGGGGTCAGCCACTTGTGATGTATTAGGCCGATTCAAACCCACTATTGAAGCACCTTGAGTCTATCACCTTAGGCAATCTTATTTGTTTCTACCATGGGGGAGCTGCCCGTTCTCCCCTTTTCTGGCCCCTGTGGGTATGAGCTCTGCACCTCACTGCAGCTGCGCCTACTGTCCACATGTGGACTACCTCCTCCAGGCCTCTGCAGGGTCCCCAGAGGTAAAGTCCAGGTCCAGAGAGGTCTGTCTGCAAGAGACATCTGCTAACCCCAGCATGAACCAACATGAGTTCTGCAGAGCCCAGAGCAGGCCCAGGGAGCCATCACCACACAGGATACCCTGTATCCTTTGGAGATGCATTCCTCCTTCATCTGAGGGCCTTGTCCTCAGAGCTTCCCTTCAGCTGATCCAGAGTGGGAAAAGTGTGAGAAAGGGAGGGGAGCAAAGGCAACTGCTTCCATCCTCCAGTTTCAAAGTTCTGGTTTTTACCCTCAGAAAATAATAAGTGGCTGCTGAGTTACTTGACATAGAGCTAAAGTCTGTAGGGTGAATTTTCAGAGCAACGCACAGGAAATTATATGCACAATTACTGTTGTTAACAGAGCCTGGGCATGTAACTCCCTGCACAGCAGGCTGGAAATCTTCCCCATGCATGTTTAATGGGGTTTGGGTTTCTACATTCCTAGGGCTGTGTCCCTTTTCTAATGCCTAGTGTCCTGGATGAAACAAAAGAAGTACTAAATGTAAAGGAAATTTTATTTTGCTATTAAAATAATATTCTCTTTATCTGCAGTCTCCCTCTAATGCTAAAGAACTTCTTGCCTCACTCTGTGATCCCTTAACCTTTCTGTTCTGTGAGGAAAAAAAAAAAAAAGAGAAAAAAAAATCACAGGTTTATTTATTTATTTTGTCTTCTTTTAAATGTGTTCCACATAACCTGCTCATCGATGTTCATACAAATGAGTATATACGTGTTCATACAAGCATCCAGTGATGGATGTTGTTGAAGTAAGTGTAGGTCATAACACAGAAAATACTCGTCTAAATTTTAATGCATAAATGCTTCTGAGTAAATAATATATTTGCACATCTTCATAGGAAAATGAATTGTATGTGCCATTTCACTAATCAGGCATGTATTTAAAATGTCTCCCTGCTCAGGAGGTTATTAATATGGTATTTAAACTTCAGTACATTGTATACTAGGAAGGGTCTGTAAATTTGGGATTGTCTTTTGCTTCCATGCAACCATGGAAGCACCATACCTTAGTTTTATGTACCGTAATTATTTTCCCCCAAAAAAGGTTATTATCTCCTGCACCTAGATCAATTCAAACAGACTTTAATTATCTCAAATAAAAACTAAATTACTCTCCAAAACTAACAGTTTTGCATCTAAAAGAAGCTTATACTTACAGCTGTGCTGTCTTTATTGATTGAAATTTTCTTCTACCTATGCTTGACTCTCCAGCTTTCTGCAGGGTCTGAAGGCAGAAAGCAAGGTGCTGTAAACTGAGACTAGAAACACCAAAGTAAAAACACACACACATCAAATATATATATATAAAAATACATCAAATACATATACAAGTTTCTAAAAGGTTTCAATCATTCTAAAATTGCACATGATTGCTCTTCGGCTCCCCAGAACGCTTTCATCTAAGAGCAGAAAAAAGTGTAGCTTTCTCAAGTTTTAAAAGCATTGTTGGGGCATGTCTAATAGATTTGTCTAACTCTGTGTGTCTTGATACATGCAGCATGGTTGATTGTATTCTCCTTAGCATAGATCTTGAAACTGTAAATAAATTTTTGAAGTAAATAGTCACTTGATAATTGCTTAATGAAGTATCATACACCAGCAGTTTTGAATACAAAAAAAAAAAAAAAAAAAGTTCAAAACTACCGTGTGGTGTCTTTTTACTGGAAATGGGCTTTTACTTTTAAACTTCTGTTATATTTGGAGAGAAGTAATCCCACGGAAAATGATACCAGTACTAATAGGGAACATATTATCTTTCATGTGGGTATTTTTTTCATGTTTAAGGTTTCTTTGTTATTATCTCAGTAGCAAGACTCTCCACACAGTCTTAGGCAGAAAATCAAAATATGCCTTAAAGCAATAATCTTTTAATAAGTATCAAATGTCTTTCAATGAGATAAAAGAATTCTGTAGCATGTTTATACACACACCCTCACACACACACACACACTTACCTCACCATTAATCTTATTTTATACCTTTTCAACAATGTTTCAGGGATGTTTTTTAAATTTTTTTCTTTTAACCAAGGCTCCTCACGAAGTTCAGAAAATTAAATTTCTAAATGCTACTAAAAATTTCATTAAAATTTGCCTCTCTACTTGTTGCAGCTCCTTGTTCAGAGGACTTTGGGAGAAGGGAGCATCGGCCAAAACCGGGGTGTTGCTCCAAACTTCTTTAATACACCAACTTGGAGAATTAAGTCTTTTTGCATTGATTTTTCAGGAGTGCGGGATGAAGTGTATTCACACAGCCAAATCTTAGGTGACTAAAGCTGAGATCCTTTAGAGGAGGTGCAGGAAGCCTTTGTAACTCTGCTAGTGGACACAATAGGACACAGCTTCACCATTCAGGCCCAGACTCGTCCCACACAACTTTAGGTCCTTACCCAGGGAATCTAAGTTAGAAGGTTAGTGCTGAGGTGCCTTCTATGGGCAGCAAGGAGACATGAGCAAGATCCCTAGAATTAGACTGGGGAAATGCCCTGCCAGTCTCCTGCCGAGGAGGACAGGGATGAAAGAAGCGGGCATGGTTACTCTGCAGGTGGAAGTGGAAAGAGTCTGGACTGCCACTGGTGAAGGGAACAGCTTCAACCTTCTCATTCACTAATCAGGGGAGAGAATATTGCATGCTCTGAACTCTCATCCAGCCTTAGACTTCCACCTGTTTTTTGAGAGGAGAACAGTATTTATCTGTGTCCATCATAAAGATGTGATGCATGCTTCTCAGCTCCACTGCTTGTCTGTGGCTGTGCCATGCACAGCACAGTGCCCACTCAGTGCTGCTGGAGTGCACGTGCTCTGTGCACAGAGTCTCTGCTCCTCGAGGTGAGAAGCTGGAGGATTTCTGCCCAGCAGAAAATAGGAGTGAAGGAGACAAGATGCTCCACTGCAGAGCATAGAGCTGCTGCATTCTCCATTGATTTAAATGGGGCCTTGAGGGAATGAAGTGGGAAAAAGTTGGGGTTTTTTGTAAAATGGTACCTCTTGCACCTTGACTATAGTGGCAACAAGCCACAAGTTGCCTACATGCCACAGGTTAGGTTGTCAAAGCTGTTTTCTTTCCTAATGCTCCTTATGACAAATACTCCTAATTGCTTCTTACTTTCATACTTTTCCTTGCCTCCTGGCTAAGACAAACATTTGTAGCCTTTACCGTTCATCCTTTCAAAGCTTGACCTCAGTTGTGTCTGTGTTTTCTGTTTCTTACCAGCTTGAGCATCCCCTCCCTGTTTGCCATCCCTCTGTACCTGCAGAGCTACACATGGGCACCTTCCAGCTGCTTCAGAGACTGAGCTCTTCAGGCCTTTCCCGACAGCTGAGTGGCACATTGCCCCGTGTTTGCTACACCTGGTGCATAAAGATGCACAACTTTCCTCTCTTTGAGTAACCCAAAGCAGGCCTGCCACATTGAATCTAAAAATAGAAATGCTATCATCAGCTACTTAAGGGAAGATTCAGTGAAAGGGAACGGAAAATGAAACCAAATGTGGTTTGTCTCTTTTTTCAAAATGAGTCCAAGTTTCCTACCTTCTCAGCCAGACCTCCCTTAATAAATATGGCCGTGCTAATTTGAGTTGCAAGCTCAGGATTACATTTTTAAGAAATCTACATATTAGTGTTGCAAGAAGGAGACTTTGAAAGCCTTTTAAGTATCTTTCTCATTAATTTACTTAATCCTCTGATCTTGCCTTCTTTTAAGTTGTTTATTTTTAAAATAAAGACAAAAGTGAACTGGAAGGCTTTGTTACTAAAAGAAAGGTTTTAAAAACTGTATGTGATACAAAGTAATTAAGAGAATGTAAATATAGGTGTGAATAGTACACAGACACACAGAGTCGGTTTGCTGGGAGAGCTTCCTCCACTGGCTTTAGAGGGAACGAATGGACAGGGTAGCAGAGTACAGGTAGCAGACCTCTACCTCAGCCACAGTGGATATTTGCTTTCAACTCATTTATTGCCTTTCTCCAGTGTTTTAAATGCTGCAAGAAACCAAAACAAAAGTTTTTTATAGCAGAGAAGGTAGAACCAAATTCCACATCTGACAGGTACTTCAAAATTTTCACATTATTTTAGTTCTGAGGTGTTTTATGAGAACTTTCAGAAGTGACCTAAGATTTCAGATTCTTGCACTTCAGGGTGCTCAGCCTAGGGTAGGTAAAGTGATTTCTTTTTCAGAAAGTAAGTTACTCAGCTGTCTCTGGAAATCAGGTTCCCTCCATGGTGCTCAGCACCCAAAAAAAAACCCCAACAAACCACCAGAGGTACCCAAAACCATTCTTTACTTTTAAACCAGGACAGGGCAGGCCTGAATTTTGGATGAAAGAAAACTTAGATGAGCAGGGAAGTTATTCCCCAAGGACTGTATCTTCAGTGATACTATGAGCCAGCAACCCCCGTAGCTTTCAGCATCTCTCATGATCAGACTGGATGTCTATTGCCTGAGGCTGAAAATCTCTGCCTAAAACCAAAGAGATGTTGGGTGTGAGTTATGATTAGTAATAGAGTCCATTTGTGATGAGGTGGGGGGAAGGGGAGATGATAGACCCAGATTCATAAGATTTTATGTGCTCAGCTTGTTTCCAAACAACCACAGAGCATTGCACTGGTCTGGGTAGTTCACTGCTTGAGGATCAAAACTAAGAGAGAGAACAAGGAACAGCAAAGGGACAGCAAACAAGCAAATTATATCTAAGTAGTCTACATTCTTTATAAGTGGCGTGATTGAAATACAGGAGGTTAAAGGATAAACTCAGGGAGTTATGCTGTCTAAAAGGCCACCTGAAAGAAAGATTAACATTGCTCGAGTGAAGTGCTGTCAGGAAAACAAACCCAAATGAGCATATTGGCAAAACAGAGTGGGAAGATATCCAGATGCCTGCTCAGAGCATCAGCACCCAACTCTACCCACGGAGTAAGAGGACAGCAGCACGGTGGTGCTGACAAGGGTGTCAGACGCTCATCCACGGTCAATTCTCACCAACATGTCTGGGTGAACTGCTGAGTGAAAATGTTCCAAATTTGGAGGCCCAGAGAGGGGGTAAGTTGTGTTTGGCTGGGCTCTAATTGCATCCTTGCATTACTATGCAATTAATTGCTGCCACAGTCCGCTCGAGAGGAAGGAGCGTGCCAGCTCCGTTCCTGGGCAGCCCCGGAGGCTGGAGAAGCTCCTGCCTCTCACTCCACAGGGTGACCTGCTCGGGTGGCTCTGCAGCTCTGCTGCCAGCCCTGCTGCCAGCCCTGCTGGCAGTACCAGTCTTCCCAGGACGATGTGCTTTCCTCCTGTGGTGTGGTTCTCTTAGCGGGCTTTAAAAGTCTGAGAAATTGCATAGAAAATGTAGGGCAGGGAGAACACAACGATTTTCACTGATTTCATGTGTCTTAGGAAAGAGATGACTAGGGAAAAATGTGAGCACCGTTTTCCGTGGCATTTTGTATGGCTGCTTTCAATGCATACCTCAAAAGGAGGCAGTGGCTTGTGGAAAATACGTAATTCTGTCAAGCTGCAAGAGGAGAAAAGAAGAATAATTTTGCTCTTGCTTTACAGATCGCTGTAGTTCTGATGTCAAGAATAGCATGGCAAAGTAGCACAAGTTCCCTAATGAAAGGAAAAGCAGTGTTTAAATCTCAAATTGGGATGTGCTCCTTATTTCTAATGTGTCCCTCACTAAATCCTTGCCTGTAGGGGAGAGGTGGGAAGGAGGAGGACAGATTTGTAACTCCCGGTGTCTGGAATTGCCACTGCTGGCCTCAGCTTCATCACCTGCTATCACGGGAGTCTAGGGTGCAAAGAATAGGTGCAAAGGAAGGAGGCAGAAGAGAAGCTCCCTATGAGCCCCAGCATCAAGTAACAAGTCAGTCCTTTGCAAACTTGCCTTGTTCAACTCTAAATGGGGCATAGCCCAGAGCAGCACAGGGTGCCAATCCAGCAAGGGCAGCAAAGAGCACTGCTGGCCAGCATGCAGGAAGGGAACTCAATTGCAGCACCATCAGGGAATTTTTCTGGGCTCTCCTGAGGTCCCAGGTGTGGGTTGGGTCCTGATTCCTGCAGGAGATTCCTTTTATTTATGGCCATCCTCCAAGTCTCCCAGGGAGCAGCTGCAGCACAGAACAGTTTTTCCAAAGCATGTGAGTGGCAGATGGCCCTTGGCCAGCCCAGAGGAGCTCACAGCCTCCGCCAGAGCACATCTGGGTGAAAACTGAGAGAGAGTAATAAGGTTTGGATGTCTGTGTTTCATCTGGAAACCCCACCAAGGACAAGACGAGCTCAAGGTCGCTGCTTGTCCTCGGAGCTCCTCCACCCTGGGCATCTGGCAGTTGGTGCCACTTTGTGCTGCAGACAAGTAGTCTATGAATCATAGAATCATAGAATAATTTAGGTTGGAAAAGACCTTTCAAGACCATCAAGTCCAACCATGAAGAACATGTGTGGCCTGACTCCAGTTGTTCATTGCTTCCTCTATCTAGTAGCACCCACTTTGGGTTTATGGGCAATGAAGAGGTAGAGGGGGAAGACAAGCAGATAGGTGGTGGGGCATGGCTGGTTCCAGGAGATGTTTTGCACCTTGGTGTTTTTTTAATATTTTTTTTTTTCTTACAAATATAGACATTTGCATAAATATAATGACATGCCAAAAAGAAGAACTGAGTATTTGTCAGCTCAGTGTATGTGACTAGACACACAAAAAACCAAGGTTCCCTGGTTGCATCAGGTGATAACACAGCTAGCATGATATCTCCTCATGTGAGCCTAAAAATACTCATAAGTTAGGGCTCTGAAAGAAAAGAAGGGTTTTTTTCCCAGTCAAGCCATCTTTGCCAAGAAATAGAGGAAAAGATTTGTTTTATTCTAGTGTTTAAATTACTACACACAGAAAGCCACCACAGTAAAGCATCTTCTTCATTGCTATAGCCCAAGGCACTGAGAGGATCCAGTTCACCCCTTTGGGAAGATGCTGGTGGCAGTGGGTTTTTAGCACAGATTTATGTTGACTGGAACAAGTAAACTGAGTCCTGCTTGTTGAGCAGCTCAACAAGTTATCATCCACAACCTGCCTGAGAACTGAAATGTCTTGCTAAGGCTTGGCAAAGTTAACACAGGTTTGAAATGGTGAGGAAAATTGTGTCTGGTCTATTTTAACCTTTTTCTTTTGGGACTCTTTTGTTTGCTATTTTTCCTGCTGTGTTTTTGCTCAGTCCCATAAATGAGCCAGGCATATGTTTAGATTTGATCCATTCATCCATTTTGTAATATCTAAGTCCCTTCCACATATGATGAATAGCCAGGGCTGGCCTGTTGTTCTGCCTTGTCGCCCCTTTTGGAGCACAGCCTTTGCAAGGGATTTGGGGTGGGGTGGAGTCTATTTTGTCAGTGATGTTATTATCTTAAGTTTTGCTTTATGGAAAAGAAAGGAGGAGAATGAGAAGGGACTGGATGTTATCATTCCCCCTCCCCACCCCACCCACTGCTGGTGGGCTTTGCGCCTCCTTACAAACCATGTGTGACTCAGCCCCAGCAAACTCCAGAAGCTGGAGTCCTTCAATCTATGTGATCCTTCCCCTTTTGTACCTTCTCCAGAAGACACGCACACATCCCAGACGGTGTTTTGTGTGTCCAGAAGGGCTGAGCTGGGCAGCTCTCCAGAGGCAAGGCCAAGTTACGCTTTAGGGATGGGAGGCAGTAAAGACTCAATAGTGTTTACCTTATGTTTCTCATTCACAGCCTGCCTTAAGTCATTTGTAACAGGGTCAGGGAGGGGGGGATTGTGGGGGGGGAAGGGGGACGATAGTGGGATTGTGTGCAGCCCGAATGCCACGAAGTGCTTTTGCCTTCCCTGGAGATGAGCTCTGCATAGGCCTGCAGGGTGTGATCTCTTACTTAGTAATGTGGACTCAGGGAGCAGAAGCACAAGCAACCAGCTTCACTGTGGTCCCCCACCCAAGGCAGCACAAAAATACACAAGCATGCGTTTGCAGATGTGCACATGCATGTTCTCAGGAAGGCTATTTTGATAGAAAAAAAATAAATATAAATGGAGAGGAATCACTGTTTCTATCAAACTATCCACTTTTCAGGAAAACAGCAGAGTGCTGCAAGCACCAGGACCACAGCACCAGACTTTCCGTGGGAGTCTGCGTGAGGTCTCTCCTTTGGACTCTTATTGCAGTGGTGAAATGAAAGTAGGTGCCCCACTCCCAAGCAGGGCACAGAAGTACTCCTGTTGTATAAAAAAATTGTTCAAAAATAACCCACAGGCTAAGATCCAAACTATATTACTTTGCACAACCAGATTTGCCAGCATTGCCTTGATGCTGGTGCTGAGACAGCTTTTGCGTGTGGGTGCACGTGTGTTCATGAGCATGTTGTGCAGAATAAACAGGTACCACCTTCCACACCGCACTTCTGAACTGATTTATTTAAAGGCTAATGCATAAACCCCAGCAACAGATGACAAATTTAGCATAAAAGCAAATGGAAATCACCTTCAGCAACTTGCCAGTTTGACCATTTAGGAGTCTGAATGGGTATTGATTTGAAGCGAATATTCTAAAGTTTGCATTACCCTTTGAAAAGTGCTAATGTAGTTCTTGTCACTTTAAATTAACTTTAGATAAGAGGGACTGACAGAAACATGAAGATGTGTGAACTATATTTGACTGATATTCTGTCAAATATTGCATGGGGTTATGATCCACAACTTTTCCCATCTGCTGCTCAAACCTGAATCCTTGAATGCACAATGGATTAATTACCATATTTTGTTCTGATTTCACTTAGTAGTATAAAAGACTGTGAATGTTAAATGTACCCTTACCTGCCTTCTTTTTCTAAGGGTAATGTATATGAGGAGGGAAGGAGGGGGGATTCTTTAGCAGTTTTTCACACCGCATATAATGATTTGCTAGGAGCACCTCTACTCAAATAATTAGATTCCCAGAAGTTAACCAGAGTAACACGGCACTCAGAATTTCACTCACTCCTTTCCTTCGGAGGATTTTTTTCCCCCTCAGTAGTAAAAGCAATGAGGACTGCTGTAGCACGGTCCGCGCTCTGCGCTTTACAAGCAGCGGTATAATCACGCAAGGTGCTGCTGTTCGGTATCATTGCAGGAAGGTATGACATGGAGCAGTGGAGGTCAGCACTTTTGACTGATGTTATGTTTCCTAGAAGGCCTGACATTGATTCCCTAGTACCACCTGCCCATCCCAACAACTCAGACTGACACTCGGTAAACTAGCCTGCCCCTTTCTGCAGCTGGACACCCAGAAAGCTTGATGTCTTAAAATAAAGGTCCCTTTGAAAATAAGGGCAGTATTAACTTGCCAAAAATCCCCTAGTGTTTCAGTGACAAAACTCAGAAGCCTTTAGTAAAAACTCTTTTTTCTTCTCACCGCCTTTTTTGCCAGTACTATTTGGATGAGTTACCTTGACTTGCAGCTAAAGGAAATAATGTCCACTTCAGTGGATATACTGGACAAGTAAAGCCTGGTAATAGCTGGTTCCTTCACTTTTCAGTGTCCTTAACCCTTGTACCTCTTGAGTATTTTTTTCTTTAAGAGGACACTGCATGCTGCAGTGACGTCCTGGGTTACATTCTGGCACCACGCAGTTTAACGGATAGGAAACGTTTCTGTGTGTCTTGTTGACTCTCATATTCCTGTGATTTGGGGACTCTTTCCTCCTTGGTTCTTTCTGTGATTACTGAAAGCAGGGCACAGCAAGGGGAAGTCCTACATGGGAAATACCTCTATTTTGTTTGGGAGAAGCGTCTCCTATGAAGCTTCAAGCTTGTCCTTCATATCTAGTTGCCTTTAATTTGAGGGGTGAAGAGGATGGCGAAGATATTATGTGAGCCTAAGGAGGAAAAAAAGTGGGACTCTTGGAATATATTAACAACCTCTCACTCGTTGGCTGGAAGTCAGTCCTTGGACTGAGTGCATTCCTATCCTCTGGCAATAGCTACTAAGATTAGCAAGTACATAGCTGGTAACTACTGGATAGCTAAAGGGATCAATAACCTTTCAAACTTTGCTAAGAAGCACTTGTCTGATGATGACATGCAACACCGGCAAATGTTAAGGTAGGATTTTGGAAAACACCCATCATTAAACTCACTCTGCTTCTGTTAAATCAATCCCACTGAAAGCTGATGCCTTAAACTCTCTACAGGGGGGTCAAAGGAGAAGACTTCTGTTTTAATGCCGCTTTCCTCTTCTCTTCATCTCACTAGCATCTGGCCCAGTTTAATAATCTTTGTTCTGAGTGGTGTTAGGTCATTAGCAAAACCTTAATGGGGACAAGGGTTGCAACACTGGAACTCTATTTAGGGAAACTATTCCAAAAAGAAAAGGTATGATGTTTCTTTAGACCATCTTGCAAGTGACACAAAGATTAATGAGAGATAGACAAATGCCCTTGCTCCAAAGTCAGCAAAAAATAGAAGGTTCTGTTTAAACTTTTCAGAATGAATTACAGTCAGGTGCTGACTATCATGAAAAGAAATGAAATCTGAGTTGAAGAGTCTAGAGTAATGCTCTGGGTCTTTCCCCAAACCTGTCACTCTTTTCTATGGATATGAATATTAAGGGGTAACAGAATCTGCAAATGCACACGTCCTGAGCTTGTGAGGCAAGTTGGGGGCTCATAGAAAATTGCTTAGGAGCTGGAAAGGTAGATGGATATTTAGAAAATACCAGTATATCAACCTGATTAATGGATGTAAAAGGGTAAAAAATATTTGGGTTTTTATACCTTTTTTAGAGACTCCAGATTTACCTCTTGGAGCTGGAAGAAGAATAGAAGGAAGATCTCCTCTGCTGCAAACATTCTTATACATATGATAAAGGCTAATTACTGGAAGTTACAAACACAGGTTTTTATTTTAGCAAGGCAATTCAATTCTATTTGAATTCTTTAGGCAAGATAATTTAATATTATAGTCACGTATTGTCTTGCAAAACTACAAACTGTGTATGTGTGGGTGCTACAGATATGTTTACCGTGTGGAAGGAGGTCAGAATAGTTTCAGAAATGTTTAGTGGGGCAAATCAGAGGCAGGTAAGAATGAAAACTGAGTAATGATCCATTGTTGCTGCTTATTTTCAAAGCAAACCATTGGAGTACGAGAGACCAGCTCCCTGCTATGTTCCAGAATTCGTTCTACAGGCTTTTCTTTTTTTTCAACCTTAGTTTTAACTAATTTTATAGTGTTTGTAGATGTACAAAGCCCTGGTGTTAGTCAGACAAGTCTCAAATAATTAGGTCTTTTCTTTAAGGTGGAGTTATCACGTATTCCTCTATCTGCCAAGAGATATGGTCATGTGCTGTATTTCTTGGAAAATGCATTTTTAGCTGCAACCTTATGTTGTAGAATATCTTTTTTTGTGTCATATTTTCAAATGATCATTTGTTTTCTTTTGGGGAAAAAAAAAAAAAAGAAGCCAGCATTGTTGAATGCTTTTTGCAAAGTACAAGTTATCATGGGAAATAGAAGATTATTCTCAGTTTAGTAAACTCTTAGGCAGCAACCAATGACCCAGCCTGCCCGAGACTGCGTATTCAAGTTTATACACAGAGAGCGAAACCAATAAATGCTCCCATAAATTACTTTGGAGAGAATGCTGAATATTTCTTTCCTTCCCTTCCCCTCTTGCCTCACAAAAGCAGTGTGCACCCTGACAAAAGAGAAACCACAGAATGTGCAGAATGTCAACAAGATCCTGGGGTCTGATTCCCACTAGTTTTACTGGGCTCAGAGTCTGGTACTTACTGCCCAGAGGACTAGACAATGGGTTCATTCCTTCACCGAAGAAGCACAAAATGAGGCATTTCCTCTGTGTGTTCCCCTGGCCCGTGGCAGGACACGCAAAGCATTTAGAGAGCAGTACTCACTGCTCACCCCCAGCAATGCTCACGCTGAAGCACTGTGCGATGCCTACTCTCACTGCATGCTCATTTAAACTTTGCTGTTATGTGAACATTCATGAAACCAGTTGAGTACAGGTGGGTTTTGCATTGGAAACATGTGAAAACATGTGTTCTCTATGTTGTTTTTTAATATGAAGGCTTGTGTCCAACAACCTAATTATTTTTATTTTAGTATTACATCACTCTTGCTAGCACAAGCAGAGTGCCAGCACCTGCTCTTTACTGGGCTCTGAAGTGTTTTTTCTGTCCTCACCTACCTTCCAAAACAAAGGAGGACCATTTTCGCCCTGAAGGAATTTTCTGTATGGTCCCGATGTGTGCCACAGCAGAGGAGACATGAGCCAGTGTAACCCTCAGGTCTTTGCCTATTGAGATTGACAGTACTAACTCGTGCTGCTGTGCTTGGAGCATTCATCTTAAAGTCTCCTAAAGACATTCAAGAAGGAGTTGTTGCACTTGTGTAACAACAACTTTTTTTCAACAGAGCTTTATCCAGATGAGCTAATAGTCCTTCCTCTTTTAAAAAAATCTATGAAGGTAGGAATGGTGATTTTTGTCAACATCTTGGAGAAAGAGAAGTCTTAGTGATCTAACTTTCTATCTCCTCTCATTCTTATTCTGTATTATGCTCTTTTGTCACCACATGGATCACATCAAGTTTCTTTTTCCCTTCCTCCGCTACCTCTCCTTATCTACTGTGGCAAGTAGCAGCAGCTTGCCTCTGCCTTCAGCATCCTTCAAGGTTTCTTCCGTCTCCACCCATTTCCTGTTGTTCATTTCCTCAAGAACAGCTCTTGGTCCAGTTGGTCCAAGATGTCCATGTCCATAGTTGTACTTTCATGCCAGGTACCCACAGTTCTTAAGAAGAGCTCTGCACTTACGCTGCAATGCTGCTGAGTTGTTCTTCAAAAATCTCCATTAGAGCTCTCTTTTGACAGGATGACCACTAAAAACTCAACCAGACTGAGGCCACTGTCCATCCCATTGACAGTCTCTTTCCCTGCATTGCTACATTTTTCTGTAGCTATCTCTTGACTCTGAACTGTAAACTCTTTTCTTTATTGTTATGCTCTCTTTGTGCAGAGCCTTTCACTGTGGGCTGCTAGTCCATGACTCCTAGAGGATATGTCAGGGCACTCGAATAATAGGGAACATGAATACTGCAACCAAGCCAAAGATCTTGGAAATCTTTGTGAGTCAGGGTGTTCAGAATCTGAACCTAGCTCCAGCCACAAATTTTGCAATTGGCCTGTAGCTCTGCAAAAGCTTTGTGTAAAACTCATATTGGAACATCCTTGAATTTAAGGGGTGGTGTTGGAATCTGCATCCAAATTTCACAGCTGTAGGTCACCTCTCAAACATGGATATTTGGAAGACGGTGAGGACTGTGCTGTAAGCAGCTACATTGGCGATGAGATATTGCTGCTGTTTTTTGCTGGCTGTGTTTTTGAAATGCTTGCTACAAGGACAGCTGTGAGGCAGATGCCGTTCTGAGTTCAGATGTGGAATGTTACAGGGTCACTCTGCTTACCTTATCATAAAAGAGCATGCGTTTTTGTGCTCTTCATGTACTGGAAAACAAATCCATGACAAATACTGTATTGTGTGCAAGGGCTGGGGGTGGGGGAGAAGAAGGGAAGGGTATCTCGTCCTTAGGGGCTGCTGGTGCTAGGCACCACAAAAGAAAGCCCTGTTTGTCAGCCACACTTAGAGATACAGGCCCCAGCATGAAGCACCTGCAGCAGCTTAAGGATGGCTCCGTGGGTGAGTAGTTGTGTACCAGGGACTAGGGTCTCTTGCCTGCAATGCAGAGTCAGGAGGAGTGGTGGCCCTAGACTGTTGCATCAGGGGATTCCGAGGGGTACACAGCCTGATGACACTGGGTGGGGAACTCTCAGATGCTTTAAAAGGATTTCTGCAAGAGGCAAAATATTGTGTGGTCCTAGTCTGTGGTCAGTATTGCTACACATGAAAAAACTGAAATATCCTGAACTAGTGTTGGGGGAAAGTTGCATTACAGGATGCTGATGCTCATGTTGCCAGATGGGCAAAGTAAGGATTTGAATCTGGAAACTGGATCTTGAGTATAGAGGGAGTAGAAGATGCTCAGAGATGGGACGAAGACAATTAGAGAGGAGCTGAGACTTGAAGTGCGTGACGGGGAACAAGATGATAAAAAGCAAGTGGGTTTGAAGCCTAACAAGATATGGCAGGAGGTGACAGAACCAGAAAGTGATAGGATCTCTGAATAAGGAAATCTGGGCTGGAAGATGAGAGCTCACACAGGGCTGGGGTCTGCTGGCAGTGGAGCTGGACTGCCGGGATCACTGTGGCTGCACGACAGGGGTGTGAGTGATGGTACAGATGGCACAGTGAGGAAAGGCCGGTAGCAGGGCCAAAGTTAGGTCAGGGAGAAGAGGAGAGAGGCAGAAAAGGGGGACGGGTGGAAAAGCCAGGAAGAAGAGATGCAGAGACTTTTTCTCCACATGGGTCTTTTCTACACCATGAATAAGCTTTCAAGACTGAAAAAAAAAAACCCTTGGCCATTTACTTCTTTTTACTTCACTGTGTATTTCTTCCCAGTGTCCTGAAGTCTTGGAAAATTGGGTTGAGCTATGTGAGGGAGGATAAGAGCGAGAGGATGGAAGAAGTCTTACAGTGTTGGAATCCCACCAACTTGTCTGGGCAGCTGTTCCTACTGATTATGTATGCTATACTCATGCGTGCTACATTTCCCAGGTTAGCTGCATGGTTTGGAGCCTGCAGTTGCAGACAAAGGCTTTGGGCTGTGTTCTTCCAACTTAGTGGCCTGTACAGTTTGTTACAGGAAGAGCTACAGATTCCAAGGCACACGATAGACGAGAAACAGTAAAAATGGAGACTCATACCTGCTTGCTTGTCTGCCTGTGTATCTGTCTACCCTTTGTACTTATGTAGTTTCCTTCATGGTAGGGTCTCTGCACCTGTATAAGTTGAACACTGAACATACTTGGCACGGACATGAATATGGAAACATTGCCCACCAGCACATTTGTGCACACGGTTGCCAAAACAAATATGGGGTCTTATCCGGCTGTTATTAAACACACAGAACTCCTATTAGGAGTCAATGAGAGTTCGGCATAAAAATTCAATGGAAAGATCTGACCCCTTTCAAATGGAGCAGTCTGTGGTATAAATTGAACTACTTTGTTCTGCACAGAAGATAGACCCCACATTTTTTCCTGGCTATCCCTTTTTGCTACTGTGCCCTTCAGAATGTGCTTTTTCACCCCATTGTATCTAACTAGCATCATGCAATTGTTTTCACTAAAGGTGCAGCAGAACCATCCAGGGTGGGGGTGTCTGGTTGGTTTTTTTAAACGCAGTTATAAATATTATTGCTGATTATTCACATGTGAGTTCTCTGCATAGTATATTTTAAACTGTATTAGAAAAATTCAGAAATAAAATAAAGGTGTTTTTAGGCATGTGGGGATACCATCATTATACCTACAGGTAAAAATCACTGTCTGAAATCACCTCAGAGGGATGTGGACTGAATGAAACTGCTAGTTTGGCTGGTGGTTTAGAGAATGTTCTATTGCTGTGCTACTAAATAAATCCCCTTTTGCCCTGCACTGCCTCCAGCAAGCCCTTAGTCTTCCCCACTCTGTCTTCCCCACAGTGTTTCTCTATTTTTCCTCATAATCTCAGCCCTGATTCTCTTTTTTCCATTCTTCTGAATGTTGAAGTCATGACCTTTGTGGTTTATAGGCCACAAGAGACTGAGCTAAATGTGTTAGCACAGAGTCAAAACAAGTAATAGCTGGCCAATTAAATTAATAATCCATATTGTTACAATGTTTAACCACGGCTGTTTCCTCAGTGGTCTGTTTAAATCACAGCCAAGTCCTGACCTATTAAAATGAATAACTGGAATTATGAGAAACTCCATTTAATAAACACAGCAAGGAACGCAACACAATCGGTATGAAATATTTATTACCACTTTAAGCAGCAGCTAGTTGAGATTTAAGATTGGATTAACGAAGAGGTTTTAATTTCTGGCTAAGGGTAGAAAGCTTAAACCTGGAACATTTCCTCAATTTCCTGGTATGGCTTTTCAGTGGGCAAGATTCGAGATGGGAGCATACAATGCGATTCATGCTTTCCCCTAGCAGGGCTCTCTCCGGACACGTTCGATGCAGGAGGAGATCAAAGCAAGCAGGCTCCAGACAAGTGGCTCAAGTGGCTTGAAAAAACCCAGGGGAATAAGGGCTGGAGCACTAGGCATGAGCCTTTGGATTTTAAAATGAGCACTCCTGCCAACCACCATCCTATGGAGAGCAATGTTAATGGAAGGCTGGTACATTCCCAGTGACAACGGCTCGTGTGCACGCATTTTTTTGCAGTATGTCTCAGGGTTAGAGGAGGGGGAGAGAAAAATCTCCTCTCGCTGAAATTTGTCAGGCAAAATCTCAAGCTGGGAGCAAACCCTTATTGTTTCAAATGTCTCAAGTATTGTTTTTCTCAAGTGCAGATCTACTAAGGTTTTCCTATTTTTACTCATGCTGCAGTTCATCTTTGGGGTTTCTCCACTCAACACAAAAGCAACTGTTCTTCTTCAATAGAAATTAAAATGTTGCCAGTGTTGAAAAATAGTCTATCGTGCCCAAGCTCAAATGGGGATATTATTTTCCTCTTGTTTTCTACTCCTTCCGATGTACTCACACTGAGCAAGTTAATAACATGCAAATCCTGGCACAATGGAGCTGTTTCGAGGTACCATGTCAAGGGGCCGTGTGATAATTGCTCCAGGCTACACAGACACCTGGAGCATCATCTCTGTGACGATGGATCCTTCCCATCATTTCCACCATAATGGTTCCACACCATAAACTGTCATGATCCATCAGAAAGGCTCTGATGCATTAAACCACTGCCCTCATTTGAGTAAATACGGACTGCTGTCATTGCCTCCACGGATCTCATTTTCAGCATGTGCTGTGATGATACCAAGAATCATACACATTTTCTCCTTCCCTTCCTCTTTTTCTTAAATTCTTAATGACTAGCTCCAACCCGAGAGCTGGAAAGGTGGAAGGCTTTTGCACAGCCACAGACAGCAGGGCCACGGAGGAAGCAAGCTCTTCTATCTCTACTTATAACACATTTGAGCCCAAACCTGGCAGGACCTGTGACTCTTGAGTAGCACAGTTTCAACATCCTTTCAGCTCTGTGGGTAAGATTGGCCAGCAAAACTCTTCACTTCTTATGCGGGCAGCCTCAGCTGTGACCCTGATTACATCAGTGGGTCTTTCATTTGCGCAAGGTGGTAGACAAGCATTTCATCGTGTTCTCAGCCTGTGTTTGTCCCATACATCAAACCACTCAGCTGAGGGATTTCTCCTGGCTCTTTTTTTCCCAGTTCAAGCCAGCTGAAGATTTCTGTGGTGCAGCACCAGATTTGAGATACTGAACAAAGTCTGAACGCTGGGATTGCTCAGCCTCTGTAACACACACCAGCCAAGAGAAAAAGTGAGCAGAATGATGCTTTTGTGGTCACTAGACAACCAATGTCAAAGACTGGATAGAACCCTGAATTTCTGTTGGGAAATAGGTTCCTGTGAATGCATTAACTTGCGATATTCCCTGTGCTTTAAATCTGAACTGGATCTTCATGGGGGTTTTTTTAGCTGGCTTCCAGTGTTGTAAATATCTTCACTTCTCTGAATTAATGAAAGGAGTTCTGTTTCCCCACCTGTTTGGTTTTGGTTTGTTTTGGTTTTTTGTTGTTGTTGTTGAGTTTTTTGTTTGTTTTTGTTTTTTCTGTAAGAATGTCTCCTAAATTGTAAGAAATTAAAGAAATTTCTGCGGGCCTAAGGGAATGAGCTCCCTCCTTCATGAGAAAATTACACCTCAGGCTCTTCCCTGCTGTCTTCTGCAAGCATCCTTGCAGACACGAGTGCTATTGTGCTCAGGCAGGGGCTATGCAGCGTACACGGCGTGCAGCAACGGTGCATCTACAGAAGTTCACAGCAAGTTATTTACGTCTGAACTGTATGCAAAAACTAGAATGAATGTGACACGGCTCAGCTAGGTCTTCAGTGCCCACAGCTTGTGCATCGTGCTACTGGGGACCAGGAGTGAACTTTGGCTCAGGAAGTTGCTCCATGGTGCATCTGGGCCAGCTGCCTGTTGGAGAGATAAAGTGAGGTAAGAGGCTGGCATGGATGAGCCCTGCTGCCCTGATAGCCCGCACATTTGGCTTGTGGGAATCCCACAAAAATCTGACAGCCATTGTGCCTTCCAGGGTCAGGAGTAAAAATTACAGGTTTTTGTGTTATCTCTCTGCACTTTTATTGTTTTATTCTGTGTTTTCCTTTGTGAGCCTTTAGGCCCCATTTCACATTGTTGTCTCTTGCTGATCTTTCTATGGTTTTCTTCAAGGCTCCCTCCAGAAAGAAGAAGGGCACAACCATCTGAGACATTAAAACAGAACATTTATTTCATATCATGTTTCCTCACCTAATTTTCCCTGGGTTTCCTCCTCTTGTAGGAAGCTTATGTCCTCAGAAAGCCCTTTATGTTGCTTATGTACCCAGTATGTACATTTTAATCTGGGTGTACATACCTGCTCCCAGCTGCAACTCAGCCTTCCCGCGACAGGGCATCATCTCTTCCTGCACTCACCCACCCGCATGTCTCAGCTGAGTGGTCCCTCCCAGGTTTCAGACTGAATGAGACTTCGCAAACTGAACAGTCTAAATGTTACGACCTTGTTTGATGGCCTTGCTTCAGCTGGCGTGGTGCCAGGGGGCTCCCACTAGCATTTTAGGTACTTTGGGTGTTTTCCTGTAGTCCACGGTTGTACCCCAACGGCCCCTGTGACCCCTCACTAGTATGATGAACGTCCCAGGCAGATGGAAGTACTTTCCCAAGACCTTGCACCAGACATAGCAGACTGGGACATCCCTCATCTCAGAGCATCTTCCACAGTCCTGTGAACCATGATCTCTCCCAGCATGCTTGAATATTGCTGAGCTCTAGGGAATGGGCAGATTATATATAAGGCAGATTTCCTGGAAGACAGAAATTGATGTTTTCATTTAGGCTTTTAGCAGAATTACCATGGGAAAGGAGAATCTACTGGGCTACCTTTCAGGGAAATATACATGTGAATTGTCCCTGAGCAAAACCCCTGTGCAAGCTAGGGTAGTTTTCCTATTTTCCTTTGCCACTCACACTGAGTATCTTCCACTAAGAGCCCACTGTTCATTGCAGCATCATGAGCACCTGTGCAGAAGCTGCTGGTGCCTTGAACACGGTATTTTAGAAATCCCATCTCAATAGGGTTGTGGGACATGCTTCTTAAAATATCTGTGGTGGCTGGAATGCAGTCTCCTAACACTGGCCAGCCCAGGGGAGCTGAGACAGTGTCAGCAGCAGGAAGGATACTCTGCAGATTTGCTCCAAAGCAGGGAGGGAGCCTGGGAACTCTTTGCCTGGCCATACTGGCCCTGTGTAAGTTGAACCAGGGAATAGCTGCTCTGAAGTTTAGTGAGAACAGTGACTGGGCTTCCGTGGTGATCAGTGGACACTGGCAGCAAGGCAGAAGCAGGTCTTGTGCTTAAACACTGAATCATTTTTCTAAGGTGATAGAAAAAGCACCTGGGCTTGGCCACAGTGTTAATCTCCAAACCAGTACAGTGTTATACAACATCCTGATGGAGGACCAGTCATATGGCAACCTGAATTTATCCTATGCTGATTTCTCTCTATCATCCTTCAGTGATTTTCTGTCCCCTTTAGTATGAAATTTCTAGGAAAGTAAAGTTTGCCTGATTCATGTTGGATATGAAGTTTTTCAGAGCCCTTGCTAGGACCTCGTTGTTCTGCTTTGCTTGTTGCATAATGGAAACATAAAAGGCAGGTCAGAGGGAAAAAAAAAAAGATAAGCGGTAAAAAGTAATGAAAAAAAATATTAAGACCCACTTAATTTATAGACAAATATTGTTATTTAATTCCACTGTTGTTTTCTGGAGTGTGATAACATAGATGTTGTTATTTTTAAAAGGAAGTAATATGACATCCCATTTAATTTCATCCGAAACAAGACAATCTGGTTTACCAAATATAGCCTGACAAAGAAAAACAGAGATTTCCTGATCAAAGATCCAAGAGTGCAGTGCTCCACCTTAAATCCCTCCCACCTATTAGGCCCCCCTTTAGACAAGACAGAGAAACAAATTTCTCACACATCAATGATGCCTCCATAATCAATTTCAAATAGCCCCTTGCATAGGGATGCAAATCTTAGCTTTCTCTTAATAAAGCATTTTAGAAGATGGATGTACTGATCTGATATTATTAAACGAAAAGTGGTCTCTTTTTAATCTAGAGATGCAGGGGCGTTAGTAACAGAGTGAATCAAAGGCCTGGTCTCTTTCTCTTCCTAATTATCAATAGTGTTTTATAATCTTATTAATATTGATACACAGTATACTGAAGATCTGTTAACGTATAATGTATGTGGAGGATAATTAACAAGATCCGAGTCAGATCAATCGCCTATTTGACAGCAAACGGTGTGTGGCTTATAAATTATACATATGCTAGGTATGGCTAGAAATGTTTAAAGTTTCAGTCCAATCCTTCCAGTACAGCACTGGGAAAACTGATGAACTTAAAGGCACAGTCCCTTGCCTGTTAGGTTTATACTGTACACTCAGAGGAATAACTCTTATTTAAAAATCAAAGAGTTCCATTAACTGCCAAGATCTCAAAGCAGCACAGAAAACACACCTTCTCCTTGTGAAGTGCAGCTAAACAAAAGGCAAAATCTTGTAAGAAAAAGGATGATTAATAAAAGTGAGGTAATTTTCCTTTTGATTTCTGAGAGGAGGTAGCATGCAGGATGTTCCAAATGACAGAAATGATCCCACATCTTCACACTGGCCTTTAACAAGGTTAGACTTGCTAGTGCAGTAAATACAATTAATAATCCCAATTAATATTACATGTTTTGGTAGGTTTGAGAGCATGAAAGCTTTCCACAGATTACTCTTCACTCCCCAAAGCAGACGTGGCGTGATGAGACGAAGGGATGGAAATGTGGAAATAAAACTTTCCTTTTTTGTTGTTGCAGAGCTCCTGATAAGCATGGGGCTGAGATGAAAGGAGATGTCAGGTTTAACAAAAATAACATATTATTATTATTAATAATTTACCTCAGGGGTATGACCCAGTGCAATAATGACTGCTCAAGGCTGTGAAACTTCACCAACGTTGTGAAAATGGCTCAGACTTGCTCAGCTTTTCCACAGTAGACCTTAGGGCAAGTTCAGCCATGGTGTGAGGAGATACGATTCCCAAGGTGGAGAGATTGCATCAGTTCCTTGTATTTCATGTAAGAAAGCTTGAATCAGATTAACTCTCTAGACATTCAGCTTCCTCTGGAATCAAACTTCTACCGATATCAGTGGGAGTTTTGCCTGAGGGAAAATATAGGCATTTCGATGCCAAATCATGCCTGAGACAGGATATACTTCAGCCAGTGCCCCTCCTATGGGAATCGGCACCAAATTCTGTGGCGAAAGACATAAGCTGGGGCTGCCTTCAGCCATGTTCTGGATAAGTTCCCTCCATAGCAGGTCCCAGACTATGCCCATCACTGAACAACGCAGGTAGGACATAATTGGTGGCTGCAGTTTTCTTGTCTTGTTTGCTCTCAACAGCACATACCTCACAAACCTGCCTCACAATGAAGTTTTCAATAGTTTTGTGGGGTTTTTTTGGATCAGAACCCAGCAAGATCTTGTTTCCTTTTGTTAGCTCTGAAAGCAAATGGTTTCTCCAAAAAAACAGACTTGGGTTTTCTTTTGTTTTCCTTTCGTCTTTTTTTTTTCCCCATGAACCACTATATAAGCTGTATACCTATATAAATACACCTCTTTTTCTGAAGCAAACCAAGTGCTCTCAGTGGCACCCATGACAACACGTCAGGCACCAAACTTGTCCCTAAACAACAGCCTTTTTTGAAGCCAGAGACTCAAATCCACCCAATTTACCACTGGAAACCCAATGATCCTCAACAGCATGACCCAAAAACCAGTTTGCTCAAGCTGACAGTTTGTTTGTAATTAAGCCTTTAACATATGATTATGTGTGAGCTTATGCTTATTGCAACAGAAGCCCTAATGGGCAGGCAGGAGCCCTAAGCCGGCTACCGGTGGCAATACCTGGATACCACAGAACTGCCTGATGGACTCCCAGGATTAGCAAAGCTTTTCCTGAGTCACCCTTTGTTGAGCCCTTGTAAGGCCATCTCAATCAAAGTGGCCAGCCCATCTGTGGTGTGGTGAGTAAAAGATGTGCCTTGTTAAGGTAAATGGGGGAAAATTGTTCTGCCAGGTGAAGTGTTAAATACAGGATCAGTCACAGGGAAGGGCAGGAAAGGCTTGCTAGATTACAAAGGCCATTACTTAATGGCCATGCTGTCCCTTGAGCCAAGGTTTAAAGTAAATTATTTAAATTATAATATTATGCCCTTTCCCCTGAGAGGTTCATAAGGCTATGCTTGCATGAATGAGTGAATGCTCATAGCCTCCAGATGAGGCAGCTGCAGCACACAAGGAGCTTGGGGCCGAGTGCTCAAAATGGCCATAACTTCAGAAAAATGGACCCCAAGCTGAAAGCAGCAACAGTTTTGATACAAGTGAATTCCTCACAGTCTCTCAAGATGAGTCAGTAGCTAAATCAGGTAAAACTGCTCTGGTCTCCTGACTCTCCAGTACTGTGTTTGAACCATTAGACTCATGCTTCCTTTTGTCCATTAGTGGCTTCATTTCTGTCTCATAGCATTAATTCAGGTTATGCTGCTTGCAGTGCTCCATATAAATGAGTTTAAGACCACACAGGTTCACAGGAATCAGTGCGGTCAGGAAATGCTATTCTCTCTCATTCACACCTTCCCATAAAGGATCCATTGGAAGGTTTTTAATTGTGTCCTGTCCCCTGATCAAGTTACTGGGGTGGTCACTGCCCGGACAGAATCTGAGATTACCTATTCCTTCAGCCTGCTTCCCTGTCATGCTCTCCAAGTTGCCTTCGTTCCCATTTTAGACTTACTTTTTTTTTGTTCAATTTTCTTGACACAGTTTAGCCTTGGTTAACTATATTGAAATAATATGTCAAAAATATTCTCAACTGTAAGTGAAAACTGCTTCTTCAATCAAGCGTTCTAATTATGCATCTTTGCTGAATCTTTCTCAATGGAAAGTTGAGATCAGAAGTCTCTTCTTCATCCCTCTTTTCCCCCAGACAGAGACATCCATCCACGAATGCTGTGACCATATTGCATTATCCTCCACGATTTCCAAGTGAAAATAATAAAATAAAATAATGAGCTAAATTTTCAAACCCAGACCCTTGAAAGAAAGACCAAAGTATCCCATTTGGATATTCACTGGCTAATGCCAGTCCAGGAACTGGTCTTTACACTCCATTCTCTAACAGAAAACACAATGGATTAATGTTAAAGATAGCAGGAAAATGTTAGGTACAAATCAGATACAGGAAGGAACAAATTAACAGTAGGAAGGAAGCAGCAAGTTCAGATAGTGGGGAGCTGTGCTAGTTTGCAATGCTTGGAATGAAGACATCCCCCTCCTCCCCAAAGCAGGCTCCAGCATGTCCATGGGTTAGGCTGGTCTCATACCGAAAGGCTGTGAGATATTTATGGCCCAGCCAGCATCAGCCTGAGGCCATGCAAATAGAGCTTTTGGATCATATTTTGGAGAGCTAGTTTCACAACACTGAGGTTTTTTCATGCAAAATTGAGTATGCATATGCATTTTATAGTGCTTTTGGCTACATGGTCAGTCCTGGAACAGAAAGACTTGGGTGCCACAGCGCAGAAATGACAGCTGAGTGGGGACCACTCTTCCCACCGACCTGTCCCCACCAGCCTGGGAAACCAACCCCACAACCAAAAGACTTGGCAATTCAAAACTGGAGATGATGGAGGCAGACTCTGCTTCTCACACCCAAGGGAAGTTTTGGAGCAGCGGCCAACAGCCAGCCTCCCTGTACTAAGGTTGGGAGCTGATCAGGAAGCTACAAGCACCATCCCAAACTTGAAGCTGTCAGCTGTCCAGGAGGAGCTTTTAGGGCCAAAGAGGTCAGCTGAGCAGTGTTTTTTCTTCCTTGTCCCACTCCTTCCACTCTACCACTTTTCTCTTCTCTAAATTGCAGTCTAATGCGCATTACCAATTCAGTGAGTGTTAATGAGCAAGGAAAAGAAGGATATTGAGTGCACAGAGGCAGAGAAGGGAGGGAAGGGCCACAAGGAGATGGCACCACCGCACCACCTCCCACGAGGCGTGTGCTGGATGCCAAGCCTCAACATGTTGTGTCCAACAGCTTCCTTGCAAATGCTGCCTTTTCACCCATGGACTGGGATTTCCTCTCCATGTAGCCCCAAAAAGCACAAGGGAAAACAGAAAGGACAAAATGCAGAGCCTGTGGCAGCTGGGTATGAAGGGAGGAGGTGTAGGGTCTGTAGCCACCCCAAAGCACCCTCTCTGATAGAGGCAGGTATGTCACCCACGAAGCAGAACTGCCTGTGAGGATGCCCTTTCCTCAGCTAAACCACACTGAAATGTCTCTCTGCCTCGTGGCCTGTGGAGGTTTTGTCAGAGGATGTCAAAACACTGATGTGACAGAGTCTGCATCCTACTTCTAGGTACCCCAATTTATATTCCAATACTTTCTCAGTGGTTTGTGATAATATGCCAGATTTAAACCCGAGTGGCTGAGGCCCTGGCATATTTCCTTGTCTGTCAACTGTTGCAAATGGAGATGGGAATGGTGATGCTTTCATCAGCCAACACTATGCCAGTGAGAATGAGGTGCCCTGGACCTTCTTTCACATCAGTTTAGATCAAACTGGCACAACTTCCTCATGCATATAAATCCTTGGGGATTTTGGTTTAAATCTTTTAAGGTTGAAAAGTTTTCCCTTCCCTGAAGAAACAAAATGAGGTAAGTTTAATGAGGAGTCCATAAAGCAGAGTTAAACACCTTGGTAAAATCCAAGGGTAAAACACACAGGTAGTAAATGGTTTGCAGATTGCATCATTTCCTTTGTCCTTGGACAGAGTGTCTTTTCCTCTTCTTGGGCTCTAGCACAGTGCTTACAATTTTATCAAAAGTGAGAATA
This sequence comes from Actenoides hombroni, assembly GCA_024336885.1. NCBI lineage: Eukaryota > Metazoa > Chordata > Aves > Coraciiformes > Alcedinidae > Actenoides > Actenoides hombroni. The sequence continues at coordinate 5,349,839 of WUAM01000262.1, forward strand.
TGTTTTTAAGGAGCTCTGCATAGCCTGGAGCACTGATGTTTGAACAGAGAAAGAAATGATTTTCAGAGCAGAGGTGCGTGTCCCGGCTGCAGTCCGGAGACTGACCCATCATCTCACGGTATTTCATGCCCTGCGCTCTGCATCGACTGTGGAGGGAATTACAGGCACTGGTCTCCTTCACGCAGAGACACTTTGTGATCATCCTGGACTGCTCTAGCCAATACTAGCAGAGTGTATTAAAGATCCATGCCTTTCCCTCAGCTAGTGCAGTTAACTAAGAAGCTTTACTTATCGAGTAAAGCTGGAATTTTCCAAAAAGTTCATTTCCCAAGTAGGCAGCAAAGGAAGAGAAAAGAAATTTTAAAGGCCTCAGCACCCTGGGTGCTCACTGAAAACTAAGTCCTTTTGAGAATCTGACTGTTAAGGTGTCACCATGGGAGTTAGCAGAAGCATTAAGCACTTGAGAAAAACAGACCTGAGTTTCATTGCCTGCAGGTATACTTACCTAGAGTTTCTTTCTTAGGATAAGACTTCAAGAGAAAGTGGCTCTAACATGGTGGCTTGCTGCTCTCCTTTTTTCCCCCCCTCCCTTCTCACTCTTCAGTCAGGCAGTTCAGCTCACTCAACCACTGGAAAACTATTCACATTTTTTTTTCCAGTTGAGTTTTCTACTCTGTGGTGGGCCGTTTCAAAGAAGCGCTGAGCCTCATGTATGAGATGTGGTACACAGAAAGGATAGGTGATGTCAGGAAAACTCTCTAAGGTTGGTTTAGTCACCCACTGAAAGTCCACACTCCTCCACCACGCTGTCTGATCCCACTCAAACATTGCAAAGCAGCACTGCTGCTGACACAGATGGCCAAAGTGCCTCTGGTAGGATCTGGACTGCTCTGAAAAGATGCCATAAATTATGGGTGCTTGAAATCTTTTGAAAAGCTGGCACTAGTAGAGAAAGGAGGAAGGTGTCAAGTTGCCCTAATTCCACTTTAAAATCATACTGTAGCCATTTATGTACAATACAGATGCTATTTTGTTTCCATTCTTTAGGTAGCTGACACTTGAGGGTAATTTTTTTTTTCTGTCTTTAAATTCACTCAGAACCATAAGAATGATTTTACCCTTCACTTTCTAGATGCCTTATTTTAGTAAAAGATGCAAATGCCCACAGCTCCTTCATGCTAACCAAACAAAAGCAATTCCTCTTTTACTAAAGGAGACCAGCAAATTAGAAGTTGAGAGTCCTCTTTTTCTATCCATTTACCACTCTTTTAATCCTCCTCCTCGTCTTTTCAAATCCTTGAGGGAAACAGATGAGCTTTAAGCATGCCCCGGAGGTCTCTGTAGATGTATGTTTGTACATACACATTCACTGGAACCTTTGCACTTCACTAATCCACACAGGTCATGATGAGCATACAAACCCCAGCCACCTCACCCCTCAGCAAAGATTTACTAGTCTATGCAGAGTGAAGACATTATTGTTGAGACTGCATTGACCTCTTGAAAGGTATTAGAGAATATTCACTCACCTCCTGTGAAGTATTATCATAAATAAACAGAGGAACACAAATGAATGAAGTACATTTCATATTATAATACATAAATTCATTTGCTTCACAATTTGCAGGACTCATGGTAACCAACTTTTTGAAAAATGCAATACAGATTTGGAAGATAAACTACTAAGTAAAATAATATGTATTACACACATAGAGAGAGAGTTACTAAACACACAGAACATATCAAAATGCTATCTGCATAATAATTGCAAAGCCACAGATAAATCATTTTATCATGCACCTTGCCTTCATGTATTTTGCTGTTCACCAAGGGATCAATCGTTTCCCTATACAATTCACCACCACTGGAGTTTCGTACTTTTGAAAAGAAAGAGTGAAATTATGGCTGTCATGGAAATCACTGAGAAAATGCACTTAAATTTAAGGGGGCCAGAAGACAAATGAATCCTTGAAAGCCCTCAAGCACCACAGCTAAAAATGGAGATTTTTTTTTTTTTTCCAAACCTGCCAGAAAGTTAAGAACTATAATCTCCTAAATTTCAAGGGGGAAAGAAAGTACACATATATTGTGATGTGAATTTGTGACTTCTGCAGTAAAACATAGCTTTTTTTACTTTATACTACAACTTTGACCAGCTTCCTTGTACTTGCCAATAAAAGTTCTGAAAGCACTTACACTTGTGTCTATTTTTCACTTTTCTAGCTAACCCTTTTGAAGTCTTAGAATGTAGTTGTTGTAAAGCAGAGCATATGCATAAGAACGTCTAATCATTTATGAGACTACTGACAAGAACTTAGTGCCCCTGGCAGAAGAAGACACTGAGCTATTTGTGAGGGTGGTCAGACACTGGAGTAAGTGGCCAAGATAGACTGTGGCATCTTCATCCCTGGAAACAGCCAGTCTCCTGGACAACCTGCTGTAGCTGACCCTGCTCTGAGCTGGGGAAGTTGGAGTGGACGGTCTCCAAAGGTGCCCATTTGTTGATGGTGTGATCTGCGTGCACTTTAGAACCAGAATGAGATTAACATTTTGTGTGCTAAAAAATTGCTGCATCATTAAATGTAGCAAAATAATACAATGAGAATGGTGTAACATACATTGCAATGTTTCTCTTCTTTGAAAGCCAGCTTTTGATATACGGCTGTTAGTTATATTTTTTCAGAAGTCAACATATTCTCAAATACATTTCTTGGGCTTTTTAGATCTCTCTTTTCTTAATGCACTCAAATGCTAAACACCATTCCAAATTCATGTCAATACATCTATTGACATCTTTCTTGCTGTTTTCCTCTTCTATTCTCTGTGGTATCAGTCTTGCCAACTGCTCCTGAGATCTTTGGTTATGATCTAGCAAAGCCCTTAAGCACATGCTTAACTTTAAAAATGCAAACAGTCTTTGTGAATTCAGCAGGACATTTCCTTTAACTGCTTCGCCCGTCTGGGGCCAAAGTACTCAGCGCTCTATACACAGATCGAAATATAATAATTCACACACAGTTAGTTAGAAAATCACTGCAGAGTGTAAAATAAATTGGAACAGATTTTTCCTAGTCCCTTCACAGAGTTTGGCCATGAAACACTACAAAATTCTACCAGTTCTGAATATAGTTTATAAATTAACGGAATTCAATTCATCAACATATGCCATGGAAAATATCTGGTTTATACACAAAGTTACTTTCACATGCACATTTTTTCTCTCCCTCTCCCATGCACGCATGCGCACACACACAAGACTTAGGCCTGCTTGGCTCTGTTTCTACTAACTATGTTTCTTGGCAAATGTCATAAGCTACAGTTTCTTCTAAAGTTCAGAAAATCTGCACAAATTGCTAGGTAAAAGTTCATAATACCTTAAAGTTCTTAAAAGACATTCTGGGGGGAAGCTGTACAGAAGTTTATCAGAGGTCTGCAGATAAACACAAACAAGGCAGAGATGCAAACATGAGACCAGCCTGGAAGGTCTGAGTTCTTACTATACCAGGTGCCCAGGTAAGGGCACAAGAACAGGGCAAATGTACTGTGGCATTTACATATCCCAAGTGTATTTATTCAGCTTCCAGCAACTGGTGGCTCAGGTCTTCCAAAGCTAAAAGTGTTATACCGTGATTTTTTAAATGTTTTTAATGTCATTATTAAGTGAAAAATAGCCTCTTTTTAAATCTGTGTAAACTTCAGGCACTCACAAAATCCTGTGGCAAGGAGTTTTACAGCTTAATCCAGCCTGTGAAGGAGTATCACCAAACACTTGCTGTTTGTTGTGAACATGCTACTGGCTCACTGTCTCAAGCAAGAACTAGGGGCAGCAAATGAAAAAGCAGTTTTGTTATTCACATTCCCTGGGCCATTCATGATTTTATATCCCACTGTATTATCCCCCCCTCTGACAGCTCTTTTCTTCGCTGAAAAATCCTCCTCCACTTAATCATTCCCCTGTAACATTCTTTGTACAAAGGAAGAGCTGATGTGCAGGAAGAGGTAAGCTGTCTGCTTCAGCAGATAATTCTAGGGGAATATGAACTCCCAGGCTAATGAGACCTGGACAAAGAGATTTTTGCGATGTTGTGATGTCTTAAATTTTCACACTGTAGTAATGAACAGCTCCTCATGCGTCTACTAGAGTCTGCATGCTGCTAGTTATGAGCCGTAAAATAATGTCATACATGAATGGCAAAAGCAAACTTTCTTTTTACTGATAAAACAAGAGAACTCTTGTAAACAAAAATTTCTCCAAATTGTTTGTGTGGGCTGTATGGGGAAAAGCAGATCAGCCAGACCCACTACAGAAGCATTCTGCTGGCTCTAGAAACCAAAGCATGTGGCTCTCTTTTGGTATCATTTAAGACATAGTAGTGGAATATTGCATGGTAGAGGTGAGGCCAGTTTCTTCCTTAACATGCTTCAAACTTTGTGGGGTTTGCATGGTTTGTGCATGCACGTGTGTAAGTTCGTTGTGCATTACTATGGTTTGGGCAAAAGAACTAGTCAGCGTGACTACTGAAAACTGTATTAGGTAGTTCAGATGGGTAGCTGAAAACAACAGAATGGATCAGCAAACAAAAAAATCCGTTGGGTTTGTTTTGTTTTTGTTTTTTTTTTTAATGTCATGCTAAAATTCTTCTTAGCAGAATATTGTACATGTTCAAGACTGAAAGATTACCTCCAGCTCCAATAGCTGATATTCATGCATGCTTCCAGATGGTCTTCTCCTCTGATAAAAACCAGTTACTGTTAACCTGCTTTGCATGTCTCATAAGCTGCGCTTATTGTTGCATTTGTTCCCACAGCGTTTGTTCAAGTCAGCAAAGCCTAAATCTTGTATTCCTGCTATAGTGCTTTGAGACCATGAGATGTGTCACTAAAACACTGTCCTGGTTTCGCTGGGATATAATCACAGGCCTGCCATGGTCTGCAGGCCATTAGCAGTTTGGAGTCAGCCAGGGCAGCTGACCTGAGTTGGCTACAGGTGTG
>WUAM01000262.1:5354930-5375231 GCA_024336885.1 Actenoides hombroni
GTTGGCTACAGGTGTGTCCCATCCCATGAACATCATGCTCATTATAAAGGGGGGAATTTGCTAAGGAGGTACCTTTTTGTTTGGGGTCTTCTTGGTCCTGTTCCTCTTCATGAGGACTGCCTTCCTGCTTATTGTGACTGTTGTACATTTGCTGGGTGAGTGTAGCTCTGTTTATTTTGTACTGGTATTAGTTTTGCTGTTTTGTTAAATCTGTTTTCATCTCAACCGGTAAGACTCCTCTCCTTTTCCCCGATCCCTGGTCTTGGCTGGGGAGGGGTCACTGGGTGATAGAGTAACTGCTATAGTTTAGCCCCAGATACAAGCTAAATATAGACAAAAGCTTGGAAGAACAGAGGGTAAGGCACTGCACTTATTTGCAAGTGTGTTGCCTTACGCACCTTGGTTAATCCAGTGCTAACACAGAATGAAATCTTGGCTCCGTGAATGTCAGCAGCAAAACTCACACTGGCATCAAGGAATTCAAGAATCTACTGACTTTTGCCCTGCTAAGTGTTGCAAATCCACCTTTGCTGATGTCTGTAAAATGAAAAGTGAAATAGAAACATAAGGGTTCAACCTCAAAATTTGCTGCTGCTGTTCTATGGGAATCTGTGCATTGTGTCTCCTAATGGGCATTCTTTCTCCTTTGTTTTTTCTTGGCTGCTTTTGAGTGTTTCTGGTGTGACCAAGCAAGGTGAGCACTGGCTGTGCATTCAAATGTACCAGCTACAATGTGCTTGCACAGGGATGTTAATGAATGTTGGCATTAGGAGACTGGCAAGGGAAGAGCCCTGTAAGAGAAGCGGTTTCTTTTTTAAAGAGTTCTTCTCTATCCCATGACTGAGGGACAGATTTTAGTGCATGTCCAATGGGTTGCTGACTTCCTCATGCTGTGCCTAAGAACTGGTGTCCTACTGTGCAAAGTGCTGGCCTAAACTTTGTGTGATGGTTTGGCTCTTCAAAATGTAGGTTCAAAGGTGCACCTCGTGTCTGTTCTTCCTTCTTCAATGACAGGGAGTCAAAGTTATTGTGCTTGATGGAATGTGAGTCTATAGAATAAGTTTCTGCTGTCCCAAATTAGTGACAAAATCCCATCAGCTTTTTTTCATAGGATTCACCTTGATTTCCTTAGTTAAATAATAGTGTTGTTACCCTCTGTTCTGGCTGTGGTTCTGCTTCCGTTGTGCAATGTATAAATACAAATATGATCTTGCATTAAGATGATGTACTACAAATATATATAAAGAGGTAGGACAGATGAACAGGGGGTACCACAACTATGGTTCCTAAAAGATGCCGGTCCAGAGTCGGTGTGGTCAACCGTCATTAGCACTTGGAGCTTAGGCAATTGCATATTTAAAGTTCATGGGTGGCTTCAATCCATTTCCTAGTGGGCAAGTGTCCACATGAAAAAAACACTACTAGAACTGGCAATGTGTTGTACACTGGCAGTGTACCCAGAGCAACTGGTGGAAATGAACCAAAGACAGGGACATTCATGTTTCTAGGAGGATGTTTCCAAGACAGGTTCAAACTGACGGGTAAGCCAACTGTCCTGATGCTTGGCCTGTATTGCTAAAGTGTTAGCATGGCACTGTTCCCATTCCCTAAAGACATGTTTAATCTTTGACAAGGTACAGTGTTTGATAGCAGCATTGTTTAAACATGCATGCGCTCAGTTGAGCTGAGGTGTGCTGCACTGTTAATGCTGTATCACTTACTGAATAGTCTTCTGAACTCGTCTTCTGATAGCCTTTTACTGCTGAATGGAGAGAAAAATGACCACATTTTAATCACGAAGTCCTATTTTCTTAGCAGTACCTCTCTCCACAAAGATACAGTCTACAAAATTCTTTAGTCACAAGAAATAAAGCAAATGATTGATTTGTATTCTGCAATGCACCCTCTGGCTAAAACCAAGTTATAAGTACCAAATGGTTGAGACGGGGCTTGTGAAAGGGCAGTTATGTGAGTGGCACTAGAAAAAAAAAAAAATGTTAATAAAGGGCAGTCATTGAACTAAGGTTAAATACTTTCATACTTCTCAGCCAACCCAGATATGTCCCTGAATTCTCATTAAAAAAAATGTTCTTCATAATCTGATGTTTTACCTCATTAAGGAAGGGGGATCTTGAGGATCAAGAAATATCACTTCATTGAGGAGAAATAAATGTACTAGGGATACAACTTTAAAAAAATGCTTTATTCCTTTCATTTTCTTTAAGCATTTGTCTTGCGTTTTTATTCATTTGTCTGAGCTTTATTTTTAAAGTTTGTTTTTTTCAGTGGGTGAACTTAGAGGTTTGGAGGTGTGTTCCTAACTGTGTGTGGGCTCATTTGTGCTCTGGAGCCAGAGCTGAGTCTGGAGGGCTATGCTGCTATGTTGAGCACCTGCCCTATGACCAGCCCTGTTCACTCTCTCTTTCCCATTCCAGTGCCCTCTGCAACACCCCCTGGCAACTGTCAGTCTAATCCCAAATAAGAATTTGAGGCTTCAGGGCTTTCCAGACTGGGCTGGAATTCTCAGAGAAACAGAACTCTGCCAGGTATATTCCAGTACAGTCCTGCTTCCAAGTTAAAAATGGATGAGGTCCCAATATACTGAGAAAGGACTTTACAAAACTTAGCAAAAGCCTGTGGATATTTGAGTTGTGGTTTGAGATGTCATCACATTTGGCCAACCAAGAGGTAGCTTGCAGGAGTTTATACTAGGCATGAAGTACAAAGCTTGGGTTTAATCCAGATTGTTGTGTCTCTCACTGGTGGGATTTTGGATCTGGTGCTTTTGTTTATCCTGCAGTTGTGCTGGTTTTCAGCTGTGCCACTCACTACAACCTGAGCTTTGGAATGCTTTAAGGATGCTAACACCTCATCTCTAATTTAAGTACATAAACTCCCAGGGATGTTTGCTTTGTATTATCATTTGCCAAGGGAAGTGACTGGTAATAATGGTGTGAACTGACAAGTTGAGTCCAGCATAAGGATGTGCATGTGTTAGGGAGAAGCCTTGCAATGGACTGGGGGATGTACTTGGATGGGGATTCCCATTCAGTGGTCTTCAGTGCTAACTTGATACAGTAAATGGACTGGCTTCAAGGAACTATTGCAAGGATGGTGTCTCCATCCTTAGGAAGGGGCATCACATCTGTGAAGACTTTTATTTTTTTGCACTAAAGAACAGCATGCACCTTGATTTCCTATCATATGCATAGGCCAACATTTGTTTTAAATTCAAAATTAGGATAAAATAGCATTTTTGTAAGTGCATGAGCTCAATGCCCATTTACAGCTGGCATCTTTGTGGGCACATTTAATTTTGTACTTTTCTCTAAGAAGTTTAACCTTCTTTGTTTAGCAAAAGGTAGATTTCAAACAAGTCTGTCAGTATTGACTGAGTAGTGTGTTTTCTGCTACAGAAGTGTTTAATCCTGGGAACTCAGATCTGAAAACCTCTTCGTTGGCTGAAATGTTCAAAGATTTAACAAATTCAGCAAGTGGGAAAATTAATCTTTGAATAGAAGAAACAATCTGACAAAATAAACCATAAAAGTAGGTGCCAGGTGTCGTAAGGAAGTTCTTCATGCAGCATTTGCTTAATGTATACTCAAAATGCATCCACTTTTGTTCGAAGATCCAACAAAACATATGAAATTGGGTTACACCAATTCTCTTGATCTATGAATCTTCCACTGTGTCAAAGATAATACACCAAACAAACTTACATGTAAATGGTGTGATAAAATGATCTACCGTATACATTATCATCCATTAATATTGTTGGGGCTAATGCATTTCATCTGTCATACACTGTTTTATATTATCCCCACCTTTCTGAAAAAAAAATACCATAAAAGCTGCTAGGTTGACAGTCATGCAGTCTACCTGCTCTAAAGAGAAAGTCCAAGGACACTTTTCCTGTCACTGTTTTACCCACAGCTGCTGGTGAAGGAAGCAGGGTGGCCTGGTTGAGAGGAAAGGTGAGCTCTGTTCTGGGTGCTGCTGCTGTTCTCTGGACAAGTCCCACATTGCTTTGTGCCTATCTTCCTCTTCCACTCACTGCCTGCCTCATCTCTTGTTTGTAAATAAGTGGAGCTGCATGTGTTTTCCCAGTAACTGGTGTAGTGGGCCCCATGCTTGGCAGAAGTTTCCAGGCTCTATAGGATAGCACAGTAAGTCAAAAATACCTTTTCATAATAAGATGAGAGACTCTGAGCTCATTCTGACCTTGAATTCTCTACTGCCTTTTAACAGGGAAAGGGTGAAATGGGACTGAAACAGCCCCCTCCTTTTGTGTAGAGCCACCAATGACCCAGGCTGTATTTGAACCACAGCCCTAGAGGCAAAAGGCTTTGAGTCTCATTGCCAATTCACAGCAAGAACATACCTTTAGCCCACACAGTAGTGCTAAGCAAGGCCTGAGTGTTACTAATCCTTATTCACATATTTACACCTATTAAAATCACATGTGTGAAGGTTTGCAGGACTAGCTCCTTTATTGTAATGATTGGCCCTTTCATAACATTTTCTTAAAGAAAAAATGGAATTATGTGCCAAAAATACAAATGCAAGAAGAATATGTGGCTTTCTTCCTCAGACATACTGTGCTAAATCGTATTGTTTGGTTTAAACTGCAATGTTGTTTTTAGAAGGCTGAGAAGAATGTTTAGATGATGGTTTAGAAGACTCATCACAGGTGCTGCACTTTATTCTTCAATTCATTCTTATTACCAGAAATGCCACCTCTGCAAAGCCTGCCTGGCAGTGTCCCTCCCACTGGAACACTTGTCCTTCTCCTGGGCTGCATAATGTGTGGAGGGCAGGATTATCTGACTCACTAACCATCCCTCCTGGCCCACACAGCTCCAGGATGCTGTGGAAAATCTACTTGGATAAGATCTTTCAGATTCTGACTTTCAGTGACCCTGTGACAGAATGAGATAGAAACTGCTGCTTTTTAAAATGCCAGGTAGTTACTTTCAGCTGTGAACAGATACCCTCATTCCTGACAGTTTATAAGCATCCACTATAGCTCTTCTTTTTCTTCATGGAAATTATGGGTATTAGTCCTGAAAACCTTAGAGAAGTCTTATGAAAGACTATTACATCCCTCCTGATGCTTGCATCCCTATGGACCAGGCATTTCAGAAGAAAGACCAGGTGAAATGATGGAATACAAGAGACTGCTTTGGAAAGAAGTGTTCTGATTTTTTAACCAACAATGATAGCCAGGGTTGAGTGATGGAAATTTCTTGTCCAGTACTTTTGTGAGCACAATCACAGGGCTCACAGGCTGTGAGTTATAACTGTAATTGGTCATGATATTGGTTTGAGCCCTTTGCTGATACATGTGCAATTATGCAGAATAAATCTCTTAATTTCTGTGTTGTATATCATACTGGTTTTCCTAATGTGAAATTACCACATAAATCACACCTGTCTGGAAGCTGAGCAGCCAAAAATGTAAAATGCCAAGATTTCTTCTCCTGTGATCTCTGTATCTGTAATTCCAGTACTACTTCCTCTCCAAAAAAGACAGTCTTTGAACCATTGTTTTTTCCAGCAGAAGCTCCTATCATCACTTCAATATTGTCATGTATCTTCCCCAGGATCTTAGTCATCTCCTTTAAATTCATCTGTAAAGAGAGCGGTTTTGACTATTGTTATAAAAACAGCTTCTCAAAGCCAGTCTGTGAGGCATGGGTGGATGTTCTGTTTGGGAGGTCATGTCAACTCCAAATCTTCACTTTCCAACACTCCTACTGGCAGACAGGTTCTTTGTTAGAGAAAGGGTTTCAGTTTAGAAATTAATTCTATTTTGCCAGTGTATTTTTCATAAGATATGCAATTCTCAGGTAGTCTGAATTAAGAAATAATGGTCCATGAAGTCAGGAATAGAAGGCAAAGTATCCATAGAGCTGTTTAAAGAAATTGTCCCCATTGTACCCAGCATGTGGAACCTGTAACACTTTAGTTTTTTTATTTTTACTGTTGAAATTATTTTATACAAAATATACTATAGCAAGTAACCTGGCTTCCATTGCCTTATGTGTATTGCAGTTGGCATAAAAGCACTTTGTTTTTATAAAGATGTAAATTTAATGCTGAACACATGTGATCAAACTCAAGTAATTAAATCCAAGTCCTAGCATCAAGGGGAAAAAAGTCTGATACTAAAAATGGGGGTAGGAATAGTCTCAAATGTCTTCACTCACCGTAGATGCCAACACCTGCCATTCATCATTAGTATGCAACTGATGTCAGATATTAGAAAAACAATATATTTATGTACACCTGTATTTTTTCAACTGAATTCCAGGAAAACCACCCCAAATTCAGAGTAGAGCAAATCAAGCAGTTTGTGCCTTGTGAATCTCTAATGAGCTCTTGGGTGCTGTGTTGCTCTAAGTCTGAATAGGCCTCTCAGTGCAGTGGTGAGCTCCCAGATGATTTTCTGTTTTTAGTGAATACATATTTTCATTTGAAGCTGCTGCAAAAATTATTCCATGCTGAAAACAAGCATTCCTGGATCTTATAAACAAACAGTATAAATAAAGAAGCCAGGCCTTCAAGTGTGACTTTGTTCTAGAGGAACATTAAATGCAGTGCATCACATTCACTCAGTCACTCTCCCCACCCTCTTTAATTTACACTTTCTTTTATTTGCAGGCTTTTAAAAAAGAATTACATAGCATAGCACAAATGGCCACCAAATACACACACACACAAAAAGTAACTCAACACTTTACTCAGAGGCTGGAAATGCTGCAGACAGAAATTGTTAAGTCCTTAACATATCAATCCAGAGTTGTATAATTCACATCCAGAGCTGCTACCAAGTCACAGGGGAGTGACTTAATATGTTCCCCAAAGTCCATTATGTTATCCATATCCAGGAAGATATCTGTGCCAGGGCTTTCTTGAATCAAAGCAATGTCCACCATTCTTCAACTGTGAGCCTGCTGAGGCTTTTTTTTTCCAGTTCCTGGCAAATAAATATCTGGCTCTAGTACATGCCAGATTGATGCACTTTGCGACTGATCCCTTAATAATATTCAAGTCTCCGAGCCCCCAAACACAAAAGCTTAGCAACTGCACAGATATGTACCTCCAATATTTTTTACCAATATAAAAAAAATCATATTTCCCTCTCAAAATGCACTTATTCTCTTGTGCTAGACTTCACAATCTTATTTTTTTTCTTTTGGCTTTCATATAGGTCTAGCAATAAGCAGATTTATTTTTTTTTAGCTTTAGCAAATGTAGGGAGAGAATATAGGTTAAAGAGAATGAGAGGGGGAGAGGAGGAGAGTGTTTTACACCTGGGGGTACATTACATCTATGCAGTATTTTCTAATACATGCATTCATATGAAGATGCTCTCCATGACTTTGGTGCTTCTTCCTTCATACACAGCTATTACTCTTAAGTCAAGTCTGCGTGTAGAGTTGTTTTCCAACTTGTTAAAAATTCCAAGGGTATAATTGTTAAAAAGATTAATAACAACCTATTGCAAATGAAATGCTTTTCAGAAATCAAGCGCTATAATGTGAGCAGTCCAGTCTGGCTTGATTTCTTGTGTTTTTATTGCTATACCCCTATGAGACTAAATGGATAGAACTATCTTATAACATTGTGCTGCTGTATAATGCTCTTCAGCTGCAATATCATGATATATTAATACATATCTACACTTCAGTCTTCAGCAGTTCCTTTCATCTGAACGGAGGAGATTTAAGCTGAGTTTTTTGTCTTTTTGTTTTTTTGGACCCCTACAAATATCCTGTGAAAAGTATGGCCCTGTTTAGAATTTCCATATGCAGAGTTTGCTACATAGCAGCTGTGAAGTGGCTTTCCTTAACATTTTATTGGTAACAGTAGCAGGAGTCTGTAGGTCACAGACTGAAAACATTTTCTAAGACCTTACAAGTTAATTAAACTGAAAACCCTTCACCCATTAGACCAGCAATACCTCCACTTCATAAAGGTGCTAGTGGAGGGACAGAGAGGATCATTGTCTTCCCAAGAACACCCCCATAGACAGAAACTTTGCCTGGGACATTGTATTTCTAGACACACTTTTAACCTTCTCTCTTCTTGGGCAGCAATAGATCTGTCAATGTGAACAGTGAAGCACAGAGATCTAGAGAGATTTGAAGGTTTCTTGCAAGTGAAGCCACAGAGTTTGTGCCTACAGTGTGGCTTCACAAGGAACCTTTTGCTGTATTTTCAGTAGTACCAAGACCTTTTAAACTGTAATCAGGCTTTTTCCCTGTTCTTTGGATGATATAAAAATCACCGCATTCAAGATGTTGTGGGTTTCTTTCTTTTTTTTTTTTTTTTTTGTGGCACTTAAAGACTTAAAAATTGTAGTCAAAGCTATTTCTTCGCTGCCTGTTTGCATTGCTAGTATAGGTCTTATCTTTCCCAGCAGACTACATAACCATTGGAGTGCTTAGAAAAAAAAAAAGCAGGACAGCCCATTAAGAGAAGATCAGAAAGTTGAACAAATTGGGAAGATACTTTTCATAGAGCTACGAAAATCATCTGGTTTTGCTTATTTGCTCTTAAGCTATAACCTTGTGAAATGCATGGTGGAGATTAAATCATTGTCAAAGTTTCAGCCCCTGTGCCCTTCCATTACAACCTGCGAGAGTTCCCCCTGTGCATTCTGAGATAAGTCTGGACTATTTTTGTTAGAATAGTTAGAGCATTCAGAGCGACTTGTTCCAGCAAAGATAAGGCAAGTGCTGCTTTATGATGTACTAGCTGGTCTTGTTGAAGTATGTGTTACAAAAAGCTAAGTATCACTTCCTTGTCTACACTGGTAAATTGGGACATTCTAGTTAAGCTTTGGGGGGGGGGGGAAGTCTTTTACAAACCTCAGATCAAACTGCTACAAACTTCAAGATGAACTCCTGCACAGAGATTCCCAAACTCTGAGTAGCAGAGCACTGGTAGTCCATGGGAGGATGGTGGGGCTGAATGTGTTTATTTCCTTTTTTTGAGGAATGCAGCTGATGAGAGTAAGGTAAAGTTAAGAGTGAAAGAAAAGTTAAAGGCAGTCAAAAATATGTGCATTTTTTTTTCTGATGTGATTCTTCCAGTGGCTGTAACTACAAGAGATATGATATGTGATCTCGTCTGGAAAAGAAAAAGGATTTATTTTTGAGTGGGAAAAGGGGTTCACAGTATAATCTCTGTGCAATGATGTCATTAATAACACTGAACAAGCAGCACGGCGAGCAGTGGGACTCAGCTGTCTGCTCTCTGTGCACTTTCCCTGCACGGGCTCTCTGCTCTCTGACCCCTGCACTGCTCTCCCCTCTGCACCTTCTCTCTGCTGGGTGCTAATTTGGACTAATCTTAGAGTCATTAAATTGGAGGATGTAAATATTGTTGATCCCTCAATCTCCTGTCATATTCAGCTGAAGGTGATCTATGGTTACAAATGTTACAGCATGATGAGGTGAGCCACTTTTCTCCAAGAAGCCAAGATAAAAGAGGTGAGATTATCAGCCAACAAAACTAGGGAAAGTTAAACTTCACATATCTCTCTGATGAAAAACAAGCATAATAAATCTTTTAGAAAGTAAAACAAAACAAGGGCGCTCTGTGTTGTTAAGAGAAACAAATCCAGAAGGATTTTACAGAAACTTTTAAGAGTTCTGGTCAGTTATACTAAAATACCACATTCTCTTGAATTAATGTTGGTGCCAGTTCCAGAGACTGTATCTTCAATGTCACAATCTTGGCATTTTCCTTAAAACCACAGTTCCTGGATGTCTGTCTCTCAGTTTCTGTGCTTGCTTTATTAAAAAATGGAAATGTCTATCCTTTATGTTCTTTATGGTCAAGATTTCAGCTAGGGAATGCAAACAGGAGTGTACTGTAAACTAGTTTAATACTCCAGACAATAAATCTAGGGCATACAAAGATACTTTCTGTTGTCAGCTAGTAGTTTGGGGGTTTTTTTCCCCCTTCTAGAAAGTATCTTCATTAAAAGCAGAGTTCAGCTCTTAGGGATGTAAAATTTTGGTGTGTAGTCTATGCCAGTGCTTTAGTCACTGGCTGCGGTCAATGGAGCAAGACAGGTACCAATATAGTGGGGTGAGTCATCGCACAGTGGAGATGTTTGAGCTAGCTGGGATGAGTCACTGTTTGGGCCTCTTTATTAGCTATACAGGACACTCAGATGCCCACCTTAAAGCCAGGCAAGACAAAATATTTTCTGACATATAACTGTTACAGATGATCTTCAAGTGACTCTATTTTCACTGCCCTATCCTGCAGCCTGCAAATTATACGTAGAGCCTTCTGCCTATTGTGTCCCAGCAATGCCAGGAAGGTGAACCTGAAGACATGAGGACCTGTTCACTCAGGGAAAACAGAAGCGCAGGAAGAGGAGTGAAAGCTACTGGGGGTGGAAGGGCAGTTCAACATCATACTCTTTTATAATAGCATTTGGTTGGAACAAGAGGAAGATGAGCTTGAAATAGAAAAGTGGTGATATCTTTTTTCTTCTGCCCCCCAAGAGGGTAACAATCAACCTCTGGAACAAAATTTGCCTACAGTGACTTGGAATTTTTAAAACCAGGCCAGATGTCTTTCTAAATGAAATAACTGCAGCTCAGCGAGAAATGACAGACTCAAGGCAGGAACCACTTGTTGCAATTTAATGACCTCTGTAATACAGGACCTCAGAGCTGAAAACCATAATATCCTTCTAAAAATTCTGCTTTTATTTATTTGTATTAAAGCAGTACTTAGACACAAATAACATCTGCTTGTAGGAAAAAAAAAGCAACAAACACATTTGTAAAAAAATTTTTGTTAAATTAAAACTAACATTGCTATTTTCTGCTAAACTTTGTACATACACTTAGTAAAAATAGCCATGGCCAAGAGAGTGCATTATATGCATCTTCAAATACAAACATCTAGCTTTGTGCACAGAAACAACCTCATGGGTTTTGGTAACAGATTCGCACACGCATGACCCGATTGGTGCAACGGGATTTCTCGGCATGTCAAGCACCTGAGGCACAGTAGAAGCTTGCTGCATGTCCTGAGGTGGCTATAGATGGTCACTGATGACAGCACTTATTTGCCCAGATAGGAAACATCTCCAGATCTGATTCTTCAAGCTATTGGTTACCCTCCGAAAAGGAGCAGTGGCAGTTCACCACTTTTCAGGTCTGGAATGAGGAGGGAGGGAGGAAGGAAGGTATTTCACGTTCCTATAAGATGGTATGCTGCTGCCTTACCAACTTTCCTGTAATCGTCCCGTGCT
Organism: Actenoides hombroni; assembly: GCA_024336885.1. Lineage (NCBI taxonomy): Eukaryota > Metazoa > Chordata > Aves > Coraciiformes > Alcedinidae > Actenoides > Actenoides hombroni. The sequence goes on from WUAM01000262.1 coordinate 5,366,221, forward strand.
GCAACAGTCAATGCTTCAGTCATAAATCATATCGCTCTAGTGCCACAGGAAAATACACAAAATGAGCTGCATGTACTATTTTAGCTATTCTCTCCAGTCCTGCCTGGACATATATTTATTTAGGTCAGAGGGACAAAGAACGAGCCAGAGGACATGTGTATATCGACAACAATGTGAACAGTTCTTCCAGGTCCTCTGTACAGACTTCTTCTGTCTGGGCCACCAAAGGAATCTAGAGCCCGGTGTTACTTTGATTCATGTGATCTCTGCTGTCTTTTGCAGCCCTCTTCAGCAAAATTATTGCCTCAGCTCCCTGCCTTTCAAAAGGAGGCTAAGCTCAGAAGGCTGGCAAGGTGGAGAGAGAAGATGGTGCCTCAGGCAAGCAGTAGAGATGCCAATTCTACCACAATGCCTTGAATGCCAGATTATGTCTTCCCACAGATGCAGGAGATGTCCTAAGGGTGCTGTTGCCTGAAGAATTACAGTGGTTCTTGTACAACCATGAGGAGTTGTGAAAAAGGTGAATGGAGCGGGTGTGTATGATAGACCTGTGCCTCAGGTAAAATAGCAGACAAAATACACTTTCTTCTTGTGAATGCGGGACCCACCCTTACTCTTTGTGCCTCCCTAATTAGAAAGGAAAGTCTTTAGTTGAGTTTTACATCTACTAAATGCCTTGAAATCCAAACACGGTGCATCTGTGAGACAAGTGCTGGTCACGATCTTGTATTTGCCTTTTGGAGGAAATTGCAACCTCCTTTCTGGTCAGGGCCAGGAAGCTCTCGCATACAAAACAGAGCTCTCTCCATAGGATTAGTGTCCTTGAAAGGAGCTAATAGATCCAGAGGACTAGGGTGGAAGCAGAGGAGAGCCAGCTCCCTGGCTTCCCTTTTGCAGAGGCATGCTCTCTGAAGGAGAAAAGTCAGTCAAGAAAGACTGGCTTGAAGAACCAGAGCAGAAACGTCCTGAGACCTATTGCCTCTTCTTTTCCCAGTCCAGTAAATGAAGGATGTTTGGACTTACTCCTGAAATTACGTGTGTCCCTCGGCTCGCTCCCTATAGTGCTTGCCGGTCCATCTCTTCTGTTTCACGTTTCCAGGGATCCCGAATGAAGTAAGGACAGGGAGCTCAGACGTCAGCTCTGCTGGAGGTGACTGCAATACTTCGGGCTGCAATAACGTTTCCCAGAAAGGACCCCGTTCCCGTGCGCCTGCCAACTGGGCCTCTCCGGAGACACTATCTAGAGGCACCCGCAGCAGACAGAGCCTCTGATGCAATAAATCTTAGGAGCACTCCTGAGACTCCCGGAAAGCACTTGATGTTGCTCTTATCCTGATTGTTTTGGATAGCTCATTGTCACCTAATTGTGCTGAAGGAAGGTCTGTCCATTCCCTCCCGTCTGCTTATTTGTGCCCTCGGGCTATGTGAAGACTGCATGTGCCTGAAACAACAGCCAACCGCAAAGTCTCTAGTGCCACTCTTTTGGTATGCACTAGCTCAGATTCCTTGTCGCAAGAAAAACCTCTGTCTGTTGATAAATGGCAGCATATTTTAAGAAGAGATTGCTCTGCTCCTTCAGCAAGACTGTCTAGCTCTTTGGCTGACTTGTAACTGCTTGATGTAGTTGGGAGGTCTTTGCCAAATGAGAAGGGGAAAAAAAAGAAGACACATGCTCCAGGAACTGAAGGAAGAAAAGGAAAAACCAAAACAAACTTTAAAGCAGAATTATTAATCAGAAAATTATTCGCTAGGAAATAGCAAAATACATTGAATGGCTCTAGAATAAATAGCCTGGTCAAGCTATTAAAAATACTTTCAAGGAGAAGTTGAAAAGGATTTTCCTGAGAAGCCTTTTAACTTTGTTTATGCTTTAACAGATCAACTATGAATTAATCTGATTGTACACTTTCACTGTCAGGAGCTTGTTTGCACATGCGGTGGCATAGAGGTGGCTCTGTGAAAAATACTGGTAGTAACTGCTTCCGTGGAGAAAAAAAACCCATGCATGTTCCTGTAGTTTCCTGTATGATGAAAATCTGTGTTAGAGCCTTCAGTGGCTCCCAGGAGAAACGCACTTCTTGTGGAAGTGTGGCTGCTAGCCTGCAGACCTGGCTGGGGGCTGAGCTGGGTGCTTAACTCTGGCATCGCAGGAAACACAGTACTCATTCACTTCCTAGCCTAAATTAAAACTTCCTGGTTTGGCACAAATTGATGTTCTCTTGGTCTGCCTTCGCTGTGACCCTTACTGACTGAGTTATGATGGTCACCATAGGCTGCTCTGAACATCTGAGATATTCAGAATAGAAAAACATGGGGCCAGAAACAGTGGTGCACTTCAGAGCATGAAACCTAACTGGATTGATTTGGAGAAAAACTGAGGCGTGGAGGAATGCACTGACTTGCTTGTAGTCTGAGGGTAGTTCAGCTGGGATGTGGTGGGATCACTGCTATGATTGGTCTGTGGACAGATATGGGCTCTTTAGGAAAGACAGGCAGGGAAGAAAAGCAAGGGGTGTACCTTCTGTGTGAAGGAGCAGCACAAATATAGGAGAACAGGAACAAGTATAGGAACAGGAGAGAGGCTGGTTGGGAGCTTGTGGGTCAAAACCAGAGGACAACTCAGTAAGGGTAACGCTGTGATGGGTTTGTTACAGATCACCTGATTAGGATGACAAAGTCAATCAAGTCTTTAAACAATTATGAGTTTCCAAATCACAGTCCACAGTGATATTGGGAGAATTTACCCTCCCTGACCTCAGCTGGAAGGACAAGACAGTGGGAGGCAACAGGTTCAGAAGGTCTCTGGAGTGTGTCGAGGAAATCTTCTTAACACAGATGGTGTATGGCCAAAGGTTGGGTGATGACCTCCTGGGCTTGCTACTCACAGACAAGGAAGAATTGGTCAGGGATGTGATAATCAACATCAGCCTTGGCTGTACTGACTACAAGGAGCTTGCAGTCCTGACAGGAGTGAAGAAGACAAGTTGTAGAGCACAAACCTGAGGCTTTGGGAGAGCAAACTTCAGCATCCAGGTTTGGACATTATAGTCTGAATAGGTAGATGATTAGATGTGTAAAAGACTGTTTGACCAAGCTCAATGGATAGTGGTTAATGGTTTGAATTCATGGTTATCAGTGGCTGGTGGAGTACTAAAGGGGGCCTATCCTGAGACCTGTACTCTTTGACATTTGCATCAATGCCCTGGAGGAGGTTTCATCACATTTGAAGATGACACCAAATTGGAAAGACCAAGTGACATGGTCAAGGGCAGGGCTGTCATCCAGAGGGACCTAGAGACGCTGGAGGAATGGGCCAATAGGCATATTGTGAAATGCAGCAAGAACAAATGAAAAATCCTAACTTGTAGCTGTCTCATCTCTGTCCTGGGAGGGTTTTGAAACCTGTGTACAAAAACTTAAACAAATGGGTCTGAATTCAGAGCTAAGCCTCCTTTGAGCAGAAGGCTGGACTACAGACCTCTTCATGTCCCTTCTAAAATGAGCGGTTCTGTGATTGTATGGTATGATCAGATACTCCTATGTTGTTAAACTTGGTTGTTTTAAGAGGTTACTACCCCTGCGCTGACTATTGTCACCCATCAGCCAGAACCCCTACAGCTGGAATGAAGCTGGCGCATGTTCATGTTACTAGACCATTGCAAAACTAATCCCTTTTACCTCATATTGCAACAGACTACAAATGCATACGCAGCTAATTACTGTGTGTCAGTTGAAAGGGCAGTCACTTCTGGCTGAGGGCATGCTGATGGCTTAAAGCTTGCTAGGTTCGTTGCTTACTACCATCTGCTCTCAGCCACAGCTCACCTACGAGATCACCCCCACTGATGCTGCATTACTGCATGCCAAATTATAATAATTTTATCTGTATCACCATACAATTCACAAACTCTGTTTAGGGTCCAGTACCCAACAAAGCACTGACTGCCCAAGTAGGTGCCAAAGGCAACAGGTAGAAAGGAAGAGGGAACTGGCCAGGCAGTGGTCTTCAACCTCAGCCAGCGACCTCTGTGCTCCAGCTCCTTAAATGCCATCTTGTATTTCTTAGACAGTAGAAGCATATGACATCTAGCTAATGTTTGATGCTTGCCTGTGAACATATACATATAGACATCTACACTCGAGTCCTTTCCTGTGAAAAAAAGAGTGTTTTGTAAATGTAATTGACTACTGTTTGGTTTGGTTTGGAAAGCAGAGACATAAATACAAATCTAAGCATGATTAGTTTAAGAATATTTAAACATGACTAAACTCGCTGGGTTGGTTTTTTTTTTTTATGTTTGGAATATTAGATTCAGTATAAGGCAATGGCCAGCTATATAGGTGCACATATATCTCTGGTGCACAAATAAATCAAACTAAAGCAGCCCAGTTCTTGTAGACTGACATTAGGATAAGTATATCTTAAGAAAGTTCTTATTCAGACTTGGCTTCAGGCAATAAAACGTCATAGATGTATAACTCTAGTGAGTGAAATTTCTAGGGAGCAAATTAGGCTAAAAACATCTTCTAGAGACAGCTAGAAAGGAATCAGACGCCACCCGAAAATAAGGCAAGTTATGCAGTAAATGTTTCATTTATTGGATTTCTTCCATTACTATTAGGGTTAAAAGACATGTTGTCAATACAAATGGTATATTTATGGAGGGCTCTGTATTTCAGAAGCCTATTTCTTGTCATTCACTCCTATAGTGCTTGATATCACCTCATGATAAAGTGTGAATAATCTCTGCATGAATGCATATTTCTACCCATTAACCATTTTGTTATTAGACAGAATTATCTCTAACAAAAGCAAGAGGAACAGCTGTGGTTTAGATGCTAAAGGGGAAGTGTGTTCCTACTGAGCCATAGCCATGATTTGGGAACCAGAGAGCAGATTGAGAGACATTAGCCTGTGTTACAAGGTTGAAAACAATGCACGAGTTTTTGTGATACCTAATTTTCCAACGTTTCTCCATCAAGTGCAGATAGAAAGCCCACATCTGTTGCTCAAATAACACACCATGGCCTGGTCAGTACGTGTGTAATCTAAAGCCACAAAGAAATCTAGCAGTAGCACCATGATCTGGTTGTTTGTTGATATTTCCCTATTTGATAGTTTTTTTGAATTTTCATGTGTACTTGTTTTGGTAAATGTAAGTGCCTTCAGAATGGAGCTGTGGTTTCTGTGTTCTCATGCTGTCATCTTGTCTGCCCTAGAAAAAAATTCCTCTCTGCTAACTCGGGAAGAGCTGGTACTAGTAAGGCACTGGGCAGATGTGCTTGCTTCGTGTTACTGGAACCTTTTCAATATTGAAATCTTTTTGACATTCAGAGCAAATTTAATGATCCAAGATTATTTGTAAACATATGGACTCCTTTGAGCTGTAGACTCAAATCCCAGCCTGGTCAACCAAAGTCCTTTTATCTTTCCAAAATAAGTAACTTGAGTTTTACACATTGCAACCTACATTGGGACCTTTTGGAGAAGACCATGAAAACAGATGACTCACCCCAGATATGTAAATATTAGCCAGGAGGTCTGGTTGGCAGTCAGCAGACTGTATTTCTCCAATATGGACTTGGGGCTCTGGTGAGACATTAACGATTCCAAAGCATTTTTCATAAAACAATAAATTTCCTTGGCTGCCCCAGTCAGATTCTTCCCTTTCCAATTCACTGCAATGTGAACTGGCAGGTGAACCTCCTGTGCTTTTTTGCCATTGCTGCTTGTGAGATTCTGCATGTTTCTTGGGACCAAAATGTTGTGCCAAGGTGTAAAATGGTGACACCACTGTTGGTAACCAAAACCTATTGCTCAGCATTTGGTATATTGTACAAAGCTGTGAGAGTCACAAAAGCTTGGAGAGAGGCAGTTCCACTTCATCTGTGCTAGAGGTCAGCTTTGACAAGAAAGCCAACGCGTCTTGGAGACTGGACTTGGAGCACCTGGCTTTGTGTCATCAGCTGTTACTTAACTGTTACTTACAATCAGGTATCTAAACAAGAAATCATGTTTCCTGCAGTGGATTAGCTTGAATTACTTTTTTTTTCTTAAATACTGTGTTTCTTTCATTGTTAAACACTATACTTTTTAAAATCTAATGTAAGTTTCACCTGAGAACCTACTATTCAACAGCTGCTATTGACCCCTGGAGAGTTCTCACTTCTTCTAATGTGAAACAAGAACTATTACATAAAGGAAAATGGTAAAGATAGGATTTATAAGCTATCCTAAGTGACTTCTACTACCTTAAATAAACCATGCCAGTTTAGTAATCATTGACAATACTTTAAAAAGTATTCAAAACCAAGCTATCTGTAAGTTACAAAAGCCCTGGAACTTTGCAAAAGGAAGAACTTGATGTTGCCATGAAAGCTAGAGAGCACTTTCCTAGCCCTTCATGGGGCTCCTCTGAGTCCATTGTGGTGGCAAAATTCCAGCTGTGCAAATGTGCACAGGCAACACCTTCCACAGATAGAGCACAGCCTCTCGGCCTTCCAGCCTGAAGCCACCAGAGCTGACTTCTGTACCTAGGACTACCATTTGGTGTTGGGGTAAACAACTCTGAGCTCTATTCTATTGACATGTAGTCATGTGAGTGACATTACTTGTATGAGTAGTCCAGGTATATCATCACCCTCATGAATAGTCTGTCAGTCATGTTATTCACATGTGTGAGGCTCTACAGAATCAGGCCCTTCTTCTGTGACCAGCTTTGGGCAAGGACTGGGTCTGTCTTGCACACCAACTGCTGATGATGCTTAGTAAGAAGTCAGCAACCACATTGGGACTGAAGCAAAAGTGTACATGTTTAAAAAAAACCCCACAGCAGATTGTAAAAAGATCTTTGAAAAACAAAACAAAACTGTGCAACTGTTTTTGTTCATTTGGATCAAATTATAACACATGGCCCTGCAAAGTAAATAGGAGTCTGTCACATTTGTATTTCTAATCTCATATTGTTCTGGGATATAGAGGCATTTTAAAAATCAAAAGGCAAACAAAAATGGAGAATATTTGCTAAGGTGTCACTCTGCAAGGCACTAGTTAGTAAAGACAGTAAGTACGTAACTAGGGGCAAAGGGGGAGTGTGTGTGACCACAGACAGTTATTTAGTAAAATCTCAAAGTAAAAGGCAAGTTAATCAAAACACCAGTGGAAAAAGAAACTATTCAATGCATTTGTACATTGAGTTAACAGTGAAGTATTTCATTCTTCATGTTTTTACTCAGTGTCTTGAAATAATCCCTTTTCTGTCTCCATATTCCCACTTAGACATTGTTCACAGACTTATTTATTTATGAAGTCTGAAGGTTAGTCCCTACCTGCTGAGACTAATTAGCCCTGTTCTTTGTGTCCTATGCAATCCTGTCTGATTAAATGTACACATTTGTTTTACTTCTTTTCATGCTTCCTTTCACTCTACTTCTGCTTTACTGATTAATATTAAAGTTGTAAGTTGCAGTGATTTTTTTTTATTTCTATTTTGTCTGCATCTTTCCCTTTAGTATGCAAATTTCTATGTGAACTTTTTAATGCCTGAGAATTCGTGTTAGCCTTGTCGATCTCTGTATTATTATTTTTATTATTCTTTTTATAGAAGACAGTTTAGCTGAAACCCCCAAATTCTCTAAATATTGCATGACAAATTGGCTTTGTTTTGGAAACCCTATGTGCTGAATGGCCCTTAGCATGAGCAGCAGGTTAGATTTCTGGAGGAATGTTTGGATTATTTAGTACAGCCTGTCCCTTGCTTTCAAACACCATTTCCATTAGGCAATTTACTAATTCCCATTGAAATTACTGTCCGTCCCCTCCCCCGCTTCCCCCCCCCTCCCGCTTCCCTCCTTTTGTTCCTTGCCCATGTTAAAGTTTCCAATTGACTCGTCCATTGTTACAATTTGTCACTGCTGGAAGATCAATTTGTTTTCCCCTTCCCCTCACCACATTATATTCGGGTAACAGATGCCATTTCTGCATTATTCTGCTCCCCATTTTGTTGCTGTGCAGGCAGAGCTCGGGCTAGTGACTTTACAGCAACGCTGGCCCCAGCCCCGGAGAGCAGCAGCCCGCGGCCGAGCCAGCGGCTCCGCGGCCCCGCTACCGGCGGGGACCCCGCGGCCGGGCCGGACCCCCCGGCTCCCCCCTGGCGGCGGGGACCTGCCCGCTTTCACTTTGATTGCCCCCAGCCTGCTGTTTACGCCACCACAACTTTTCACTTCTGAAGTCTGGGAGTCCTTGATTCTCCGTCCTGCCATGCTAATTAACTTCTGAGCAGTCACATTCCTTTTCCTCCTCTTTTATTTACATCAAGGACCAAAAAATATTATGCCTAAGATAATTTAGAAATATCTGATCTTCAGCGAGTAATCTCGCACGTTTTCATCCTGTGTGTTAGAACCGTAATCAATGCAAGGAGCAAGTGCTGCTAAAAAAAAAAAAAAGGAAAAAAAAACCCCTTTTACTATATTATAGTGTTTATTATCATTGGAGTTTCTTCCCTCTAACGAGTGGCAAGAAACACGTTAACGGTTCAAAAAAAAAAAAAAACCCACCCCACCACCCTGTAGTCACATGGACACAAATAATAAGGGCACACATCCTTCAGCAGAAGCCGGACGGCACGGAGATGACATGTTTATTAATGGTCAGTATGTAAAAGTTAGTGCTTTCCCAACAGCCGAGGCACGGGCGCTCGTTTGGGTGCTTTTGCCCCTCGCTCCCCCCGTCCTGCCGCTCTGGGCTATAGTGCAATTTTTTGTTATTTATTTATTTATTTTTTTTTTGCTTTCCTCCCCCCCCCTCCATTTTCTGACCCACCCCCAACCTCGGCGTTGTCCGTCCCCCCCCCACCCCGCGCCCCCGCAGCCCGCTCTCCTCCCCTCGCCCTCCCGCTCCCATGCCAAAAAGGATCATTGTTAGTTTCCTACTTCCCCCCCCCTCCTCCTCCTCCCCCTCCCGCCCCCCCCACCCGTTTCTTTTTGCACACGTCCCCGGGGAGGCCCCG
>WUAM01000263.1:8260-113935 GCA_024336885.1 Actenoides hombroni
TTAATGCCATATGTCATGCTGTGTCATAAATAACCCCTGTAATCAAACGGCACTGGGTAAATGGGCAGTCCAGCTTGTGCAATTTGTTTGACAAAATGAATCCAGAGGAATATGAGTCTGTGGAGGAAAGACAAATAAAGCAGCTTGGATGAATGCGTTAACCAAGAGAAAAACGGCTTGGCAGAGTGGTTGATGCTATATTTATAAACGCCAATGGAGTTTAGGGCTAATTTAATAAAAATAGAGTGCAGAGCTTGCCAGAATGGTCAGCGTCTCTGGGGAGGGATCGCAAGAAACTCATCCCTGCCAGGGTTGTGGAGAGGAGCTGGGCTCGGGCTCAGCCAGGGGGTGTTCAGTCTTTCTGCACTGTGGGAAGGCAGGTAGTGCTGAGAGGCTAAAGGTGGCTGGTGGCTGCGTGGGCTGCAGCAGCAGGGCTGGGGTTTGTGTTCCTCGTGGGTATCAGCAATGCGAGTGGCCTGCTCTAGGTGCTAGATGTGCCTGAACACAGATGTTGCTGCAGGGAACAAACCGTCTAGTAAAAATAATCAGCAGGTGCTTGTTGACTCTTTGATCTGGGATTATTTTTATTTCAGAGATTCCTCTGAATCTCTGCAAGTGTTTAGTAGGCTTTTTATTCACCATCAGTCCTTCCCTGGCCTTATTGGTACATTTTTAATTACTTGTGGAGGAACCAGGAGTCCTGACTCCATGTTTTGGGACTGAGCAGGTCAAAGCTGGCTACTGGCAAAAATGTTCCGGCCAGAACACCCATGGTTCCAGCTGGGAGACCCCAGCCAACCATGGCTCCTTGCCATCTGCTGGCAAAGGGGTCGTGACTGGCTGAGGGATGAGATTGCCTGACTGGGGGACAGGCAGGCTGGGAGACAAACTCAAGCCCTCGTGGGCTGGGAAAAATCTCTGAGCTGTATGGAGGCTCAAGGGGGCCCTCAGTCTCTACAGTTGCCATGTTGCTGAGCTTCAGGCTGGGCCTGGTGAGCTTTATTTGGTTGTTTCCTGCTAGAGCAAAATGCTAGGGCCAGAAAGAGCACGCTGGCAAGCACACCAGGCTGAGCCAAGCTCTCCAGCCCTGCAGGATGCTCAGTGTGCTATGGGAGGAGGCAGCAGGTATGTGGAGTTTTACCTGCTTTGTTTGCCTTTCCAGGAAAACATGTTTTCCTTTTCCACTTCTGTATCTGCTACACAGGGAAACATGACTTGGCATGAAGTTTTCCTCTGCATGTTGGGGGCACGGGGTGTTTTGTTACCCCTCTGCAACTGAGGGAGTAAGGTGAAGCCAGTGCAAAGCTGTTTAAGCTGCAAGCGAGGCTGGTACTTGGTGTTCCATGCGCAGGATGAACCCCAGGGCATGCCTTAGGTTACCTTCATGCTGCAACTGCCTGGGAGAGCCCTTTAGAAGGAGGTATCTTTGCTTAAATATGTCTCTGATGTCCAGGAATGGGAGGTCCCAAAGGGAAGGCTGCACCTGGAGCATCACCCAGGTGGCAGGAAAGGCCGGATGCCACGGGGCTGGTGGTCCTAGCTGCCAGCCATTGTGACAGGGAGATCCTAGAGAGCTACTGACTTGAGGCTCAAGAGAGCCAGCTCCCAGCTGGGTGTCTTGCTGATAAAATGATGGAAGATGCAGGGTACCCAGGATTTGAAGCTGTAGCCCTTTTCATTAACATTGTCTGACCCTGGGCTGCATTCCTTTTGTTAAAGATGAACTTTATCTTTCTCCTCTGGGCAAGGTCTTTCTAAGAATTCCGCTAATGCTTTTACAAAAGGAGCCAAGCAGCATGGTGTGCATAGCAGCAGCCCTTTGGTGTGTCTGGGTTTGTGGGAAGAAGTTCTGTGCCTTCCTGGACATCTCTTTAGCAGCTGGACTGCTGCTACCCATACCCTGCTGCAAGATGCACCCGAGTACATGAGTGAGCTTCCTGAGGCAGGAGAGGCTGAGGTGTGCCTTCAGCCATCTCCTGTCAGACTGTCTCTTCTCCAGTGCTGTCTGCAGTCTCTTCCTTGTGAAATCCACCCCAGAAGATAGTGAGAGCCAGCCTTAGCCCGGGAAGTGCTGTAAACTGGAGGAGAAATCCCTTTCTCCTGAGCAGGGCCCTGCCTCTCTCTCACCGGCAGGCGGCAATACAGGCTCTGGGGACCGGCAGGGTTGGGATGTGCCCAGAGCAAAGATGAAGAGGAGCATTTTTCATTGAGAAATATCTCGGCTACTGCTCCCTGCATCTCCCCTTTTACAGACTTGCCCCTTGGCCATGTCAGCTGAAGAGCTGAATTTTTAATCAAAGAACTGATTGTGTTGTTAGGTAACGTACCTCTGTGTGTGTGTAGAGCGGGATGTTTTCCTACCTCCTTCCTGCCTTCTGAGCACCTGAGCTGTCTTTGCTCTGACTTGGCAAACAGTGCTGTCCTGCGGGCTCCAAGAGAAGGGATGACCTGCGTGCTGGGATGCCGGGTGGAAAAAGGAGAGGCTGTTGCTCCTGCAGACCTCTGCTGGGCCCGAGCTGTGTGCCAGAGGGAGAGGCGGGCGAAGCTGCAGTGCAGGTCTCGGGCTGCACACCCACCGGCAGGGATGCTGGCTCATTAGGCGAGGAAACACCTCTCCTGTCTGCTTCCCTCCCCCTCCTCCAAGTGAGAATCCAGCCCCCACCACCCGTCCTTTTCCCCTTTCCTGGTGTGTGTGAGTATTCCTTTTTAAGTGGCAAGCTGAATATTTTAAACAAACACCGCTTAAAATCTATAATTTATGGGCAAAGCTTCAGAAGAGGAGATCAGTCATCTCTTGGTGCGGAGGGCAGCTCTCCATCTCCATCAGCCCCCACTGTTCTGTTGCCAGTCACCTGGCATAAGGGATTACCCTTGGGCAGGGCAGCCACTGAGCAGCACCCAGAAAATCCCCTTCTCGGAGTGAAGAGAAACCGGATTGTCTCCTCTTGCAAGCAGAAGCAACTCTGAGCACTTCCCCAGCACTTGCCCCCAGGAGAGAGCCCTCTCCTCCTGTTAACTCTCCTGGGAGCAGCTGACTGGCCCTCATGGAATGGCTCAGAGCTGAGCACAGGGTCAGGGATCTGCAGCCTTCCTTCAGCCCTTCTTGGTTCAATGTATTGGCTCCTGCTTGGGGTGACGCAGCAGCTCTGTGGCACCTGTACCTCCTGCCAGCCACTTCTGGTGTTTGGGCCAGAAACTCAGCTGCAGGTCCCACCTCTGCCCTTGGCACTGTTTCAGCTGCAGTTGATCCTTCCCCTTCCTCCTTTCACCAGCCTGTGTCCTGGGGGGGGTTGTTGGGGCCCAGGAGTCCTGTGTCCAGAGGGATCCCCTGCCCTTGCTCCTGGGGAGTTTGGCCCAGGGAAAGGAAGAAGGCAAGAGAAGAGGAAACAATGGCCATTTTTCAGGGTCATCGCAGAGACAGCAACCTGAGAGAGAGCCTGCACAGCTTGGAGCTAAAACATGGGGGAGCCAGGGCACAGGTGAGAGGAGTCTGAGCTTGCAGAGGCTGAACTCTCCAAGCTGGCAGGCTAGACATGATGGGGAGCTGAGCCAGGACCTGAACTTGATCTTAAAGGCAGTGCTGGGCAGTGGGAGACACTAGGTCACAGGGAGAAGCCCCTGCCTCTGCTGTCTTCCCCTCTCTGCCCCTGCATGTTCTCCTGAACTGCATGTGGGAAGATTCCAGGCTTGTTCGTTAATGGGAGTGGAGAGGCTTTTGCTTCGATTAATTAATTTGCTGCTCTTCCCCATTTTCAGGACCATCTTTTATTCATGGCCAAGTGGCGCAGACACTGCTGCTTGCTGCCTGCTCAGGATGCTGGCATTAATATTTTATCCTGGAGCCTGCCTGTGCTGGAGAGCTCATGTCCCAGGTACTTGCTTCTTCCTGATGATCTCTTGCCCTGGCCCAGCTTACATTCTTCCCTTAAGCCCCAGACTGGGTCTCCCTCTCTTGTCACCAACTGTACAGGCTCTCCCCAGCTCATATTCCCTGACAGTTAAATGCAGCACACTTGGAGCTGGGGCTTGCAGCTCACTTTCTTTGTCTTCTGTGATGCTGGGTAATCAGCCCTGTGCAGAGGGTGCTGTGATTGCTGCGGCAGTAATGGGTTCTGGAAGCCATTTGTTTTGACATAAAGCAGCAGGGAAGAGGAATGACCTGTATTCTTCTGTCCTTCTTCCTCCTTCCAGGAAAGTGGGGAAAACAGGACTTATATTTCAGTTGCCAGAGGAGCAGTTCAGAACTGCAGCTGCAACCTGGGAGGAAGGAAGGCTGCTGAAGAAGAGAACCCTGGATGCACCTGTCAGAGGAGCAGCAACAAATGATGAAAAGAAGCTCTTCTCCTGCTTCACCCCTCTCCTGGTTCCTGTGCATGTGCTCTCAGGCATTATTTAGCTCTGTAGAGCTCCAAGGCCAGGAGCAACCTTTGCTTGCAGCTTCAGTGGCCCCAGCAAGGTGCTCTGTCTGAACAAGGGCAGGCCACAGTACAGCCCTTTGGAGTGGCACTTCATTTACTGAATGGCAGCTCCATAAGCATCTCCAAATAAAAAGACTGAAGTTTCTATGCTGGGAGCTGGTGGAAGCTTTTGCAGTCAGGCAAGTGGCACAAAGGACTGTCTCCTTGCTGGATGGAGGAGTTGCTGTTTTTTGCTTGGGCTTTGATTATTTGTTTTCTTCTTCACTCGGAGTTTTAAGTGCTCTTCAGAGGGCCTGGTAGTTCATTCCTGGTTGCACTCTTCAGGACCAATGTATCCTGTGTATATTGTATCTGGGGCTCTCAGCAATACACTGATCTGAGGCTGTTGCAGTCAAGGAGGAAGATTAATTACAGTTCAGCTCTAGTTTCCAGGGGTGCTTTTCATGTCACAGTGAGTCTGTGGATTGGGGAGGACATATTTTTCCTCCTTTCCCACCTCGCAGAGGCAGGCAGGGTGGCAAGAAAAGGGAACTAGGGATGCCCATGCTGCCTTTGCTTAGACAGGTGCTCATGGAGGAGGCTGGTATGGAGCTGTTCAAATGAAGAGTTGATTCTGTTCCGAACAGCCAGGTATTTTTGATGCTGGGGCTAGTGGCTGGGATACATTCTCTGTGATTGAAATGCTTGTTCTGGCAGAGAAATGCTTTGCAGCTCTCACGGGACAGGAGGAGAGGCCTCGCAAGGTGCCAATTCCTGGTATGTTGTCTATCTCTTCAAGAGCAAGATAACACAGTAGCTCATGAACTCTCTGTCCCTAACCATCTGTCTCAGACTGAATAGACCCTGCCTGCCCTGCAGCAGAGCCAAGTGCTTTAGGAGTCACCAAATGAAAGCAACATCTTAAAAGAGGTCTCAAAATGGGGGAGGGAAAAATGTGCAGCCGCTCTCAACTGCGATGCTTTTGGAAGGACCAGATGTGGCTGCTGGAGTGATAGTCCCCACATTTGCCCTATGGCCCCAGGAGCCTGGGGGAAGGCACAGACAGAGAGGGCAGCTGGAAGCAACTGTTTTGCAAAGGGTGGGTGGTGTTGGGGAGCACGTGCAGGTGAGTGTGTGTTCATGGATGTGTCGTGGGGATGTGTTCAACTCGGGGAATGCGACTGCAGGTTGCAGGATGTGGAGGCTGCGAGTGGCAAAATCTCCACAGCCTCATTAAACTCTCATGTCCAAATTAAATGTCAGATTTGCATATCAGTTCTGTGTTTTCAGGCCCATTATGCAGCAGCCGGGAGGAAGCACATGGGCGGGGGTGCTGTGGGAATCCAGCAGGGAACACAAGCCCTGATGTCTGCTGGATTGCAAGGGCACACCATAGAAAATGCCCAGCAGGCTGAAGGAGGAGGAGCCAGTGACAGAAGTGTGTACACAGCAGCATCGGCTGGGGGTTATACTTGGAAGGGGTGAGCAGCCTGTACTCTGCACTGGTACATTTCAAAGCAGTTTACTAAGGAGAGCATGCGTGCAGACCAGTTTGCCCATCTATGCCTGATTTTATAGTCGGGGAAAGGAGGTGACAGATTCACCTAGCAAAGCCTCTGTGGGGATAAGTCACAGGGCACAGCACACGCCTGCCAGTTGTGCTGATAGCAGCAAACACCAGGGTGCCCAGTGCTTCTGCAAAACAGTCCTGCCAGTTGAAGACCACCTCACTCCTGCACACTCCCCTCCTTGAAGAATCTGAGGTTCAGCAAGCCTGTCCTGCCTCCGGAGCTGGGTGCAGCCTGCCCACCCCTCTGCAGTGGGAGCACTGGGGATGTGGCAATGCTGAGAGGCAGCTGAGAAAGCTGTGAAGCTGCCCAGCAGGAGAGATTATTGTGTAGTGCTTCACTTGTTTTGGTCCTGGCTGTGAGGCCAAGTCCAGTTCTCTCCAAAGCTGATTGCTACCTTACTCCCAGGAGCCCTGTGAAACCAAGCATGTGAATTTTTAGGGAGGATTGGGGAATCAGCTTGGTTTGCTATGACTTGGGGTCTCTCACAGCTACCTCCATTCCCAAAGGTGGAACAGAGAGCTGCATGTGATGGGCAGTGTTGTGCTGGAGCATCCAAGAAGGTCTTTGACTATGGACAGGTGCCCAAACCAGCTCTGTGGATTTTTTTCCCTACGGCCCTGCTTCTAGCAAGAGAAGGTGCATGGAGCTACCTGGGCTCTGGTTATAGAGCTTCACTGCCAGGCAGCCCTTTAGAGTTTCCCCCAGGCTGGATGCAAGTAAGACCTTGTTTTAATCCAGATTTAATTACCTGTAAAGATCAGACAAGCTTCTTCCCTGCCTCTTGGGAAGCCCAGCCGGTAGGGTAGCTTCAGGTATTGGTACAATGCCAAACTGCAGCTCAGGTTGGTGAGCCCCTCAAGTGCACAGGAATTTCCCCTGGGGATGGAGACAGGTAAATGTGTCAAGGAACTGAACTAAGCAGCACTCTGAGTGATACAGCACCTGAGAGAGGCAGATCCCCTTTTGTGGGCAGCAGGAGGTTTACTGGGCTTTGTAGTGGAATGTCTAATTCCACAGAGACTTCTTCCAGGGGTCTGGGTGCAGAGCAATGGGTGGCAGTGGCAGAAAGATGCTTCCTGACAGTCTGCTGGCGATGGAGTAGCTAAAAGCAGGACTGATGACAGGTAATTCCATCCTGCAAGGTAGCAGAAGCAGAGCAAAAGCTGTCCTCTTCACCTCTGCTCAGGCAGCACCAGAGTGGAAGCTCATGAAGGATTAGCATGAAGATGAGAGCATCATTTTGGGGGGTGGTGGTGAGCTAATGTTTCCCCCTTCAGGAAAAGAATCATGGTCACCTGTCTATACTGTTGTGTGTTTCCCCAGAGTCTCTGCTGGGACCTGGAGTCAGGCAGATTGTGTCTTCAGTCCCTGGAAAGAGATGGCAAGGAAGGAGATAAGGAGGTATGAGGTTTCTCTTGCTCTGCAAAGCCTGTGCCAGCTGTCCTGCACATCTGTGAAGCATGTCACATCCCTAAAGGGCCAGATGCTGAAAGATGCTTAACATCCTTAGAAGGTCAAACTCAGATGGCACAAAACCCTCCTGGCTAATTCTGAGAAGTGGAAGTGACAGAGCCTACATGACAGGAGACGCCTGGGAGTCAGAGCAGCATCTGAGTCAGCCATCTCCCAAGAAAGACTTGTCAATGGCTGGGCTAGTTGTCACCAGCTCCACAGCTGGTGGCGGTTTCTACACTTTGTTCAAGAAGCATCTTGTGTGGCTGACGTGCTGGTCTCCAGGGGAATGAGACCCACTCCTTTCTCACTGGGGGTTGATGCCTGTGGACCTTATCCAAGCACTCTTTGCAGTGCTATTCCTCAGGAAGAAAAGGGGCCCAGCATCAGGAAAGAGCTTGCAGGCCCAGGGCTGGGAGACTGAATGGTCTTCTCTGGCCACCTCCACAACTCTTGCCCGCCTGTGTAGCCAGACTGTAAGTGCAGCCCCACAGCTCACAACAGCTGATGAAACAGAGTTGAATTCCCTCAGCCCACAGTGGTGTTAACCCTGACAGCCTCTGTGCTTTCCAGACATTCCTTGGTGTGTTCTGCTCCCTGTCAGGAGGAATGACAGCCGTCCACTGCAGCAGGGCAGCAGAAAGGCCGCTAAGCTTGCTGAGTGGTGGAGGAGAGCATCCTTCATGGCACAATGGAAGCAGTGAGCCTGAGGCTTCTGCAGGCAGGAGAGCAAGCCGTGCAGGATGGCTGAGGTCATGGGGTTTCGAATGGGAACAGCACTGAGCTTTTATGTGCACAAGCTTTTATGCACATGCCCTTTTACGCTTGCCTTTATTCATGCTGGGAAAGAAACTGCTTTGTCTCTATCTATCTTTCTGTCAGAAAATCCTTAGCCTCTGAATAGATTTACTCTCCTATCTGTAAGCTGTTTAGCACCAAGCCTGTCTAATGGAAGGAGGTGGATGTGTCTGGAGGGCTTTATTGGCAGGATGGTGCACTGGAAAGGTGGCTGCTTGCTTGTTATTGATGGGACCATTCACTGGGGGAGATAGCCTTGAGGAGGGGGAGTTCGACAATGGTCGATAGCCCAAGATTGCAAACTGGGCTATAGGCTTTACCTGTATTTTATACCCTTACCTATTTCGGCTATAGGCTTTACCTATCTGCACCCATGTGCAGATCCTCGGTATCCACTTCTGTACCACAGCTGCCCTTCTGTGAAATACAGTGAAGTTTGTGTCTCTCTACGGATGGTGAAGCAGAAGCCTCCTCTTGCCTTGTGCTTAAGGCCCAGAGCTACCTGACTACCTATAAATAAGTGGGCAGGTAGGTTGTGAAAAGGACACTCCGACAGACTGCTTGCTCAGCCTCTGCTTTCCGTCACTGCAGTGACGGTGCAGACGGATCCTTGGCTCCTTGGGCTGTATTCCCCAGAGGCAGTTGTTAATGCTGCTCTCCCAGCTCTTCCACTGAGCTGTCTCTGCTTACTGCACTCGTATAATCAGAAGTTGTAAAACCACTGACAAGTCCATAGACCAGAATGGAGATTACATGCAACATTAAAATTAAAAATGAGCTAGACTTACCAAGCTGTCTTCATTAGGCAGCTGTGTTTTATTTGTGGCTTTTACTGCCAAATAAATAATCTTTCAGGTGAGTTAGTTAAGCTGCCCTCAGGAGCAAGAGAAGGAGGAGGAGAGACAGTTCTGCATGGCCACTGGGAATTCTGCCACAAATCAGCCAGTCTGGAAACTGCAGAACTGGTGTAAAATCAGGATGAAAACCTTAAAAACCCACCGAAGCTCCCAGAGTCCTCAAAACTACACAGAACAGTCCCTTCCAGCCTGAGGCAACGCAGAGCATGCTTTGGCACTGAGAGTAAATTCCAGACCTTTGAGCCTCTGCCTCCCTCATCTTCACAGCCGCTCTCTGGTTGTCTTCTGCATTCATTGGGTTCTTCAGCTTTGTTTCACTCTTTTTCTGATAGACTTCTGGCTTCAGGAATGGCTCAAGGGAAAGCATTAAGAGAAGATATGTTTGTGGATACTTAAGGGCAGTATTAGAAGAGGAAACACTGGTGCCTCAACATATTCCAGGACTTCCCTGGAGGAAGTACAGTGGGAATACACTCACCCAGGTTTCTGTGGATTTTGTTTCACATGGCTATGGCCAAAGTCATGGTTGCTGATTGAAACTACAAAGCATTAGTGGCTTGGTTTGACTTTGCATCAATTAGATGAAGTCTTATATTCTGTTTTAATTTTCTCTGTGTATTTCTAGATTCTTTCAAACCACAGCTCTAGCTAGGTGAGGTTAGATATTCTCTATCTGCTTTCCTCACCAGAAAACTGTTTCAATGAATCCAAATTTCTTTGTGGAAAATGCTTTCATAAATAATTTTTACAAGAAACATGATAACCAAGAATGACAAACATGGGTGAACCATCCCATTCCAGCACTTCCAAAATGGAAAAAATGTGCTACTTTATGTTAGGAGGCACCACTTTTGTTCAGAAATGGAAGTTAACTGGTATTACAAAAAAGGAGCACAAAGGCTGAGTTTGTATGGCTGTAGTCCTCCTTCTGCTCAAGGAGTTCGGACTGAGCTCAGCTGAAAGAACTTCATCCTTTTAATACAAAGCAGGTCTTTTACCAATCCACCCTTAGACTTCTAAATACCGTTCACTGCGAAGCCAGGGCTGTGAGCAGGCACGTTACGTGCTTTGAACATTACACTGGATGACGGGTTGAAAACTAAACAGTGTGGGAAATGGGGCCTCAAGGGTGAGACACCTTGTAGTCTGGTCCCTAGCAGGGTGGGGACCTTTTCCTTTGCGTGTGGCATGACTCTGCTCGAGGGGATGTCTTTGCGTAGTGGCAGAGCATCCCATGTGATGCCAGTCTGTCCCTGCTGATGGCACAGGGCACAAGGGAAGAAGATTGGTAAGGGCTGGTCATGGAGCCTTAGATTTGCATGCAGATGTTGGCACTGATGTGGATTTGTTTTCTGGCCCTAGCTTTGTCATTTAGGTTTCTTTGTGCTTCTCTTCTTCCCATCTGGGGAAAAAAAAAAGGGGGGGAGAAAGAAATGAGTGCAAGTTGGAGCATAAGAGGTTCTACAGAGATGTAAGGTAAAACTTTTTCACTGTGAGGGCGATGGAGCTCTGGAACAGGCTGCCCAGAGGGGATGTGGAGTCTCCTTCTCTGGAGACACTGAAAACCCACCTGGATGTGTTCCTGTGTGACCTGCTCGAGGTGGCCCTGCTCTGGCAGGATGCCACAGACACAGCCTTCATCTTGTGAGCACGAGAGGAACTCCCCCGTCCCTCAGCGGGAGCCGTTGCTGAGACCTCAAGTGCTCCCCAGGGAGTTTGTCTCCTGCTGTTTGGCTGTGTGTGTCTGTGCGTGCTTTTTCCCTGGCAAAAAGAAAAAAAAAAATTATCCTTCTTGTCTCATCTGTCAGGGCAGGAGGGAGCTCCCGCCTTTGCTGCACAGCCTTGCCATGAAAGACTCGTCACCCCTGTGACTCTGGAGGGGCACAGCACGAATCACTGTACTTGTCCCCAGCTGTGCTTTTAAGGAGGCGGTACTCATTTGTATAATGTCCTATTGTTAGGGGATTTAATTAGCTGTGGTTTGTTCGCTCAGCAGACACAAATGAGGTTTTAATTTTTTGTGTACTGTTGCGAGGTGGTTTTTATTCATCGCATCAGGAGCTCTCTGAAGCCTCCCACCTCAGAAACTGCCTTCAAAAGGATGGAAAGGGCCAGACAAAACTGGGATGATGTTCCGGCAGTGGCAGGGTATGTTGAGACTGTAAAATGAGCTGGGGTTATTTGTCACTAACACATGGCTCTAAAGCTCGACTCTCCTAGCACATAGGAAATGTCCTGCTTGCAGAACAACATACTCTTGGGCACTGAGTGACTTGGGAGAACTTCTCTTCAGCAACAGCGTCAAAGCAATGCAAGATTCCTGAGATCACACACCATGCAAGTACTGGTAGGAATCTACTTAGACCCCTCTCTCAGCTCAGCAGAGGTGTTGAAAGCATGGAAAGAGGTGCTCAGTATGGGTGAAATTCCTCTGGAAATGGGACAGTTGGCTTCACCCAGCCTAACCAGTCAGCAGTATCTGAAGAAACTTGCAAAAGCAGGTCAAGAAAGAGGGAGTGTTGGACACGACTGCGCAGACATCTTTTTGGTATTATTTTCATCCTTTTCTCTTCCTGCTTTCTACCTTTGCCGCCTGCCTTTGTGTTTGCAGTCTCGCTGTTTCCATCAGAAAACCCCAAGTCACTCTTCCTCCTGGCAAAAGGAGATTGTGTAGATGCTGGGAGGGACTGGGGGGGCAGGCCTAAATAGCTCTAAAACTTTGCAGAGCCTCATTTCCTTCTGTTCTACATTGTCTTTCTTCTCTATTTTCTTCAAACACCCAGGAGCGAAATGGCATTTACTTTCTTGCTTAATGTCAATATTTGCTTTCCTTTGGAACTGTCTGTTTAATAATAATTCTCAAGCTCAGAGGAGATGTGAGGCCTCTGGGACCAGCTCTATGAGCTCAGGATAGGGAAGGTGGTCCTGGCACTCGTGTGTTCTCTGCTATCTCTGGGAGATGTTCTCCTGAGGTTGGAGCAGTGAAGGGAAAATGCCTGGAGTCCAGGATCCTCACTTTGGTGGGGTGCCAGTGTATCCAGTTCCTACTCCTTCACGTTTTTCTTCCCTCCTTTCTTCTCTGATGAATGCTGTCTATGGGACAGGCAGCTGCAGAGGCAGATGCAATTTTTATTAGCTTGCCAGCCATCAATCTCCTGAACAACGCTTGGTTAATGAAATGGCAATGTTATCACAAGCCTGTCACCAGCGGTAACGGGGTGATCATTAGAAACTCAGACCAGAGCGAGAGAAAGCAAGAAAGGCTTCAGAGCTTGTCTTTGAGCGCGGTTCCTGGTGAACTGCTTTTGCTGAACTCTGGCCACCCTTTAGCAGAGAACCAAGAGCCCCTGTTTGCTGGCCGCTCTCACTTTGAAAGGAGCCCCTTCCTATTCTACTGGGAGAGGACGGAAGTGTCCACACAGGAGCAGACATTGTCCTTTATGGACACACTTTGTTTTCATCTGAATTCACAATGTGGACATCTGTAGTCATCTAAGAAGGCACCTTCTCCTGTCTCCTTTGGGAACTGACATCACTCAGTGAGCAAGGAAGTTTTTGAAGATTCTTCCCTTGAAAACCAAGTGCTTTTTAAGTGGACAAGCTGTGCCCTGACCTGTTGTTATTTCATCCTCTGCCTTCCCCTGCTTGGCATTCTTTAAATTAGGCAGCAAAGAGTTCATTGAATGGTATTTTGTCCCTGAGGTATCTGTGTGTATCAGGTAGGTAAAAGTTTAGGTAGTGCTGGGGGGTGTCAGGGGATGCAGAAGTTAAAAAGACACGAGGTCCCTTCAGCTACTGCAAATCTGGTTAATGCACACAGGGTCACTGGGGCTCACCAGATTTCTCTAACAGGTGGATCCAGCCAGATTGCTACACCTTGGAAAAACTGTGGTTTCCGTGACTGCTCCTGTTCTAGGTCTTGGCTGGAAAAATCATTCTCTTTTCTTGTAATAATTGTTACTGAACACTGGAAAAAAAACAATGAGAAATGACCAGAATATAACCTCTTGAGAGTGCTGTGAAAAAAAAAATATTCTTGTTGTTTATTTACTTTAGGAAAAAGAAAATTCAAAGAGAAGAATAATAATAAAGCTAAGACTCTCTGATAAGAGAAAGATGCAATTTTCTTTTTAAAGCTCTTTCTGATTTTAATGTGACATATAGAAAAGTATAAATGGTTCTAGAAAACAAAAAAAAAATAGAGAGAAAATAACTACAATAAAGGGCAGTATATTGAGGGTCATATCTGCCTTCATCTCCTGTAAAACAATATTTGCTGCAACAAAGGCATGGATATTTTAGTTATTTATTGTTGTGTCAGCTACAAAATATTAAGGAAAAAAAAAAATTATAATTTACCCGGGATGTAGTCTGGTGGCTGAGAGATCAAGACTGCCCTGGAGCATCACACTTGAGTGCACAAGCAAGCAGGGATGAGCAAGGCCGATGGCTTAGAAAGCCAGCCACATACTGAAAGGAGCCATTGCTGGAGAGAGTCACGTGTTAAAAAGGGTTTATGACCCAAGGGATGGGGTGGGAAGGAGATGGACAAACCTGGGTGCCCCTTCTGTTGCCTCCACCCATGGCTACATCCTTCCCTGCACAGTCCTGTGCAGAAAGCAAGCAGCTAAGTCCAGGGTAAGTTCTGATGCCTAGGTGTAGTTTGAGGTGCTGGGACCTTTCCTGGGCAGCAAGAGGATGTGGGAGGCAGGAAGAGCTCTGGGAAGGTGATGAGGAAGTTGGGGAAGTTTTGCTGAAGCAGCTGTGGGAACCTGCCTGGTGGCACGTTTCAGCCCCTGTACAGCACCCTTACCCTTGGGTCCCTCACACCCACCCGCCCACTGCTAGCTTGAGAGCAGCGGGGTGAGCAGCCCTGCACTGGTTCCTTTATCGTCCTGGTACCTGTGCCAAGGATGAAGCCACAGTGCTGGTAACCTGTGGGGTGCCAGCTGCCCACAAGTGGGATAATGGCACTCCTGAGGGTCACGGTGAGGTTTGGGGGGATCTGGAGGTGGCATGAGTGCAAAGAAGAAGAGGTCTTGCAGAACAGGTAAAGTGGCAGACAGCACCTGCTGGGAGAGGGCTGAACTCCTTCAGACACAAACACACCACAGACACTAATAAGCAAGATTTAAAGGTGCCAGAAACCCACCAGCTTTTTCAAGTGAGCATGATGTCAGCTCTTCCTCATCCCAGTTTGTGGACTGAGTGTTCAGAGTCTCTTTCAATCCAGCCCACAAATCATCTTGTCCCTTTTATGTCTTCTCTTCACGCAGTTGGTATTTGTCACTAACACATTTTATTAGCCTTTGTTCCCCGCCCCCAGTGAAAAAACAGTTTTCATAAAATGCCAGAACACATACTGAGCAGAGGAACAAATTGTTAATGCATTCATTAAACAAATACACTTCTCCTCCGGTCTTTGGATGGAAATTAATTACCCTCCTGGAACTTCCAACCTGAATGTCTGTTTTGATTGACAGCTGGAGGTTGTGTCTGAATCCTCTTTTTAGGGGCTGAAGTGAGAACAGGTTTGACAGCACTGCAGAGCAGAGTCCCGCAGCTTGCTGGGTGTAATCACCCCAGCATGGTTTCCAATATGCCTCCACCCTGCCTCAGAAAAAAAAACATGCCAAGGCTGAAGTCACGCTGAACCATTTACAGTTATGGAGGCTGGCTGTTAATTGCAGCATTTTCAGTCAGGAGGACAGGTGATGGCAAGGCTCTGTGAAGGGATCTGAGAAGGGGTGAGACAACAGTTCACGGAAGGCCGGTTCCTTGGTAGCTGCAAAGGACAGGAGCAAGGACCTTGCTAACCCCTACCAGCAGCTTGTGGGCTTTCTCATTGGCTTGTGGCCTAGCTAGAGGTAAAATCCTGGGCTAGGTGAGTCTTTTGTCACACTTGCCTTCATTTCCTCTTCCTGCCTCCTACTGCTATAGGAGGACAGAGTTTCTCTCTATCCTAGAAATAAATCTCCCTTTGAGCTGGCCAGATGCATAACCCCATGCACAGGGAGTTGCAGCACCTTGCTGTCATCCCAGTGCCTGCAGCACTGGAGAAAGCAGCTCCCAGATACAGAAGCAGCATTTCCTGCACGGCCAGACTGGCCTCCTGCCCCCAGCTTGGGTTGGTGATGTTTGTAGGGCATGTAATTGCACTCTGCCGTGATATGGCTGCATTACTAGTCCATGAGCATGTGATAATGAACCTTTTAGCTGGGAGTAGAGAGAGGGAGAAAGAAAGAGAATGAATGAGCTAGGAAAGAGAGAATGACTGCGGATTCAGTTAGTTAATAAAGGGATTACAGAAAGCAAGGTGAAGAGACAGTGGTAATTTTATGCACTGCCAGTCAGGCCCATTTGTCTTGGGGCAGCTCCAATTTCTCTCTGAGCTGTTCTTTTTCTTTAGAAATGTAGCTGTGAAAGGGGAAAAAAAAAAACCCACCCTGATTAAAATCAGCACCCAAACTGACAAGGAAAAAAGCCATTTTAATCTCTGCATCTGTACATGTATCTTCTCCCATATAAGTGAAATAAAGAGGAATTTAGAATATTGGCCAGTTCTGCAGAGGAAAGGCTGCAATCATCCAGAATTTGCTGGTAGCCTTGTCATATCCCAGTCCTAACCACAACAGAGAGCCAAATTTCATCTTTACAACTATTAATTCCCACTCATCTACGCATCTATCTACTCCGCCCACATTCACTCCCCATTCATTCATGACAATTTAAGAGCAAGCCTCCCTTAAAACCCTTATTAGCATTGTAATTTTGATGCCTTATCTCTACAACTTGTTCAATTCTTCTTCCCATTATTAAATATTCCTAGTGCTGGATCACAACTCATAACCCCTGCCCTCGCCTGAGCTGAACCCAGAGGAAGAGACAGTTGCTACTCTGCCAGCACCACACACTGGGCCTCTTATTGCTTTTAAACTACACTTCTAGCAGTTCCATGAGCATCATGAAGGAGTGAGATGTACTTAATGATGCTGTATAGAGCTTCAGTTTCTGACTGAGGAGAAAAGAAAGTTATTTGGGGAAGACAACTAAGAAGAGCATTCCCAGGTTTGCAAGCAGGCATGGATTTTCCTCTGCAGTCAGTGGGAACTCACTGTGAAAAGGCTGGGGAAATAGTGAAAACGGCTCATTGTGAAAATGGCTTTAAGACCATGGGATGGGGACATAAATAGGAGAACATAAGCACATCTGAGTGGTGTTTGGAAGGGGACGGACAAGACAGTTTTGCAGCAGGTCTCTGGGCAGGTGGATGTGTTTGTGTATAAATTCCACGTTACTACAAATATTCCCTGCAGGTGGGTCCAGTGTCTGGGCTCCTGAGCAGTTAGTGCACATCCAGGTCATGCTTTTGCCCTCAATAGAGATGCTCTGATGAGCTGTGACAGTGGCTTGGTACAAGGATGAGTACAATTCAGCACATGAAACATAATTATTTGTGCATTTGCATGCAGATGTGAACTGCTAGCATAGAAGTATTTTTGCTTCTGATGACAATTGCTTTGTTTTATGCCGTCCTTCTTCAGCTTGGCCAAGGGAAAGCTAAGGCCTAGTCAGAGTAGAGTTAAGGCAGTAAAGGTGAACACTCAGGGCTGTTAGAGAAGCTTGCAGGGCTTGTCTCCAAGGGAACACACAGGAAGGTTCAGGAGCGAAGCCAGTGCCTTTCTTAAAGAGGATTAATCTGATGGGGTTGCCCCTAAGCACAGGGTCTTGCACAAAAAGCTGATAGCCTTCCTACGTCTGTTTAACCTCTTTAAACTTTCCTGCCTTTGCCCCTTTAACAGAATGAGCACCATCACCTTGTCCTTGTCTTGATGACTTGAGTGCAAAAAGGTGTGCGTGGGTTTTTTTTAACCCAGGCTCCAATATAAGTGCTCTGGCCACAGGTGCAGAGGATAAGAACCCCTCATTAGCCAGCCACCCTTTCCTCCATTTTCCTGTTGTTCTTCGTGGAGAAGAGCCATGTGGGACCTGGGAAACAAAGGCAAGCAACCTGGCTGGATTTTGTCCCAAAGGAAACTGCTGCAGACACTAACATGAAGAGCAGCGCCGAGCCTGGGCAAGGAAAGGTGCTTTGTGTGAGGCAGCTTAAGTTTGAGGGGACTTTGAGCCTCCCCCCATCCTGCTCTTTTTCTAACAATGGTCTTCTCGAGCTGAGGCTGTGGCTCGGCACGGTTCAGTTCCAGCATGGAGCCCCTGCTCCAGAAGATGTGATCCTGTTACGGGGAATTATCAGATGGCTGCACCTGCCTCAGAGGGCTCCAAGAAGGCACAGGGGTGCAAAAGGGAAGGCAAAGCACTGGTGGTTTATGAAATTAAAAAGTTCATGGCTGCCAAATCCATATGCTACAGAGGGACTGAGAAACGGAAGAAGTGTCAGCAATGTTTTATCAGGAGGTAGGACCAGGAGATTGGAGTTGAAAGCACTGTAGTGCTTGATTTGCTATCTCTTTCCTGCACCTTGGCTGCAATTTCTGCCTTTAGGGGTTTGTTAGGCACCTTGGGTGAGAAATATTTTATATGTATTCAGTGGATTCTGCTTGCAGAGGCCTTTTAATATGTGTAAGGCCACAAACCTGTCTGGAGAGATTGGATCAAGTGTCCCTTGTACCCTACTACAAAAAAAAAGGAAGAGGGCAAAGGACAAAAAATGGACTTCAGGCATAGGAAGATGGAATCCTGACTCTTACACTGCTTATGGCTGGGCACAGGAGTTTTGCCAGAGGACCAAGCTGGACAGCTGGGTGTGAGGTCTACAGTGCATCTGTGCAAGGGGCCCTGGGGCTTGGCTCTTGAGAGCTAGAGAGCTGACCCACTGTCATGGCAGACAGGCCTTGACCAACCTCTGAGGAGGGCTGGGTAGCCTGGAGCTTACAGCAGTGGAAGAAATGCTATGGCTGCTGTGTTCCCCTCGTGTTGCCCCAATGCTGACTGCTGCCAAAAGGCCTCTTTTTGAAGAGCAGATGAGCTTCACCAAGAGACCTGCTTCTGTGACAACTGCTGGAGAGGAGACCAGAGCCACTCACCTCTGTGAACAGCATCTGGCTTGATGTGCTGCCCAGCTTCTCTTTGGAGATAAAAGGTAAGTTCTCCGTACGCTTCTTACTAAGTCTGGTTATGTTTGCAAACGGCACTGATATTTGCATTGTCAATGATGTTGGTTGAACGATTCCTGTTTGAAAGGGGCCTGGGCAGCATCTCAGGAGCGTGCTGCTGCTGAAGTGATTCTGGGGAGCAGGGTCTTGTGTGAAATGCCTGCTAGACAGGAATGTGTGGAGAGGAGAAGGAGAGGTCGGTTGGTATCCCTCTGAAATGTAAGACCTTGCCCTTTCTGAAAGGGGACAAAATGCTTGGACAGACCTCTTTCCTGCGAAGCTGGTGCTTAGTAGACTCTTGCTTTCTTCTGCTGCTGAAAGGGAGGAGGAGGAGGAGGAGGACTCCTGAGCAGCTCTGCAGTTGGCTGAGAAGGAAGCTGGCAGAATCAAACATACCTGTGCAGTGCAAGGAGTGCCTCTGGTTAGTCTGGGTATGCCAGCAGGTCAGGAGACCTACTGGGCCAAAGCTCAGCTGGTATCAATATAGCAAGGTCTGAAGAGGTTAAAAACCTTAGATGGTGCTGCCAGAGAGACTGAGATTTTACTTTCTGTATTATAAAGATGGGACAGTTTGCTGGCTCTACTTTCAGAGTGTGCTGCCAATTGAAAGCTGGATCTTAGGAGTGTGGATCAGATTCTCCTTTGCTTTCAGAGTCAGCTGTTTCATCTCCACTCTTTCCTCAAAGGAAAAATGTCTGTTCTTCTTTGAAACCTGGAAACCTTGATACCACTGGGCACCAGTGTATTGTCAGATGCTGGTTGCAAGCACAATGTAGGTCTGGTCCTGTAGTTGCTGGTGCTGATTGGAGTTGCTTAGTAATAATATCATGACTTGCTGGCAGTGGCACAACAGGAAATTGGAGTAGTAAAATATTTCCCTCCTCACTGCATCCCATTTACATGTTTATAATGGAGGTTTTTAAGACTGTAATGAGAAGGAATGCTCATTGCTGGGAGATGATGATTAAAGCAGAGAGACGCAATTGCAGACAGTAACAAAGGGATGTTAATTACATCAAAGGAACCAGGAGGGTAGTGCAGCTGGAGTGGCTGCTGTTTGCCACCTCCTGACTGGGGCTGACCTTGTCCCCCCCCCGATCCTGGCACACGTGGCCTCACCCACAGACTCCAGACCTCAGTAAAAGGTGGCTGAGATCTAGTCATGGGTAGATAAGGGCAGAACAAAAGAAAAAGCCCCAAACAAGCCAAGTCTTCTTCCACCTGCAGCCTGCAGTACAAGGAGGGAGCTGAATTTGTGCATGGAAAACTGCTTCCTGTGCTGGGGAGATGGGCAAAGCCTCTACCTGCCCGTGGGAGAAGTGAGCAGTATTCAGAGCAAGGACAGAGATACTTGGGAGAGGCAAAAAGAGTGGAAGCGTCTTGGAGACATGGCTGAAAGCTCAGCCTGTTAGGTGAGGTAAGCCAGGTAGTGAAATGTTGGGGTGCAGACAAATGAGATTCTGTTGGGTGCACATAAGTCAGAGCCAGCTTTTGAAGCTATGCAGAGGATGCTGTGGTTGTTTCTTTGCCAGCAAAGATCTCTCCAAATTCGGATTTCTGCTACCTTGCTTAGTGGAGCAATGCCCCAGGGAGACACCTCCTTGGATGGAAATATCCATCTGCCTTCTCATGAGAGTATAGGGCACAGTGGTGCTCTAGAAGAGGTGTTTGGGAAGACATGTGCTTGGTAACAGAATAGAGATAAGAAGAAAGGCATAAGGGGAAACAGATATGTATAATTCAGCATAACCCAAAATTAGCAGGGGAAAGAGTGAATTAATGGAAGGGTGCATGAATGAGGGAAGGAACAAATGAAAAAGAGGTCTTTAGCAATTGCATAGGGCCTAATTTAAGTAGAATAATCCAGATATTTTTCTCTCTAAATAAATCAGCAGATTCCAAAGTGTTTGAGCTTGTCCCAGTCAAAGCCTCAGTATCAAACTTTCATCTCTTCTTGAAGGGAGCAATTAAAGGGAGGGATACAGACTCTGAAATGTAGCCCAAAGGAGCAGACTGAATACTGAACACAGTTCCAAGCTTTGAAAGTCCCAACAAACCAGTGGAATGGGGAAGCTGATGACAGCTTTATCTTAATAAGGAAAAGGAGGGAAAAACCCATCTGGATGCGTTCTGCAGAGAGGCAAGGCCTCATTAGAAGGAAAAGGCAGTGCAGTGCTGCCAGCAGAGTTACTCTGAGTTGTGGCTGGGAGCATAAATATCTGTAAGTGAAGGATGAGGGCTGTGCTAACAGCCACGAGGCCATTCTTGCGGAGCACTGGGGAAGAAGGTAGGGTGGCATGGTGATGCTTTCAGTCAAGTTTCACTAGTGCTTTTCTACTGGAGCAAGGTCTCCCTCTCTAAACCAGAGGGGGAGAAAGCAAGCAGGAGACCTTGCAGGTAGGCTTCCTGCTGACAGACACTGCAGCAATGCTGTGACTGGGGGGGTAATCGGTGTGGCTGCTTGTATGCCTTGATTCTCAGAATTCGAGAGCTGTGGCCTGTGAAAGCAATTAAAGCAGCCAATGTGGGGCAGTCAGAGGCTCCTCAAGCAGTAATCCTCCCTCATTCACGCCTGATTTACACCATTCCTTTGCATCAGAATGTAGCACCAGTGCAAAATAACAAAGCACCAGCCTTAACAGCTGGGTGAGGCCGCTGTAATACTGTTTGCCATGCAGAGAAGTTTTGCCTAGAGACTGAGGGAAGGATGTATCCCTGTCACCTTTGCAGGCAGGGAGACGCAAGCTGGGTGGGAAGCAGCACCTTTCCAGAGTGTCTCCTTGGATGCGGTATTCGATGGAAAAGGAAGGGGATGTCCCCCCCCGCCCCCCGTCCTATCTCACTGAGGGGCAGGTATGTTTTCTGTT
This sequence comes from Actenoides hombroni, assembly GCA_024336885.1. Classification (NCBI taxonomy): domain Eukaryota; kingdom Metazoa; phylum Chordata; class Aves; order Coraciiformes; family Alcedinidae; genus Actenoides; species Actenoides hombroni. The sequence goes on from WUAM01000263.1 coordinate 29,316, forward strand.
CGCGTAGGACCGGGTGACTGAACAGCAAGTGAAGGAGGATTCTGTGAAAGCATTCCCTTCCAGAGGCAGCAGAAGTGGTACCTTGCCTCTCTGGGGTCCTGTTCACGGGGCTGCGGGGCCAGGGTGCTCTGCTCTCTTACACCAGTCGAAAGCCCTTCCCAGCCCAGCAGGTGCCTGATGTAGCGAAGGAAGTGTCATTAACTCCAGTAAGCCTTGGGAATAAATGAGTGAGACTGAATCAATGAGAGGTTTTAGCCCTTGCACAAAGCCTAATTTAGAGAGCAGTTCAGTTCAGCCTAATGCGTGTGAATAGCCGAGGGTCATTCCAGCCTTATTGGTTTGCTGCAGGAAGACACTGCCTTGTGCTTGCCAAAAAAGTCACCCTGCCTGTGAGCACAGCCAGTGCTCTGTGTGAGCTGAGGCAGGGCCCTGGGACACCCGGAGGGGAGCCCAGCAGAGCTCAGTATTGAGGGAAGCTTCAGGTCAAGCTGGGTCCTGCGTTTCGATGCTTCTGTTTTGGTGGTGAGCGTTTTAGTTTTACAAGTGTCTCCCCTGTTTCGCTGCTGGAAGGTATTTCTTCACCCCTGGGCAGTGGCCGCTGTTCTAGCTCTGGGTGCCAGAGAGATTGCCTGCCATGTAGCATGCTTGGGGCTCTCCGAGACTGTTTCCACAGTGCTAAAGGAAGAGCAAAACAAACTGGAGCTGCTTCCCTACTGCTGAGGGCAATCTTTTGGTCTGCGACCTCTGATCCCCAACTGTGTGTCTCTGGGGTGCGGCGAGGGGAGAGCTTGTGGGGCAGAGTTGGTGAGTTAGCATGCAGGTTAGCTCAGCTGCCAGAGCTAAAGGAACTCATTAAAGGGATTAACCACCATCCCTGACTGGATTTAGGATGGTGGCTGTTGCTATCAATAAGTAATCCTGTCTCCAATCCTCTCTAGTGGCTTGGGAAAGACAGAAGAGAAGAAGGGTGGGAGGGAAGAAGGCACAGTAAGAAATGAGAGGGATAAATGAAAGGAAGTGCTGGAGGCAAGGAAGAAGTTGTTGCCAAGAGAAGATGGCTAGTGAAGGAGCAAACTTCATTGCTGTTCCTGCTCTCTGGGCTGTGCTTTGGCGGAGCCAGGAGAGGATTAGTTTGCAAGTCTCTGGAACCTGCAACTAGTTACTCCCACCCCAGAGCTGGAGGTGCTTAACTCCTATAAAGGGTGGTATTGCAAAAGCAAGCTCTGGTACAGTACTCCACTTCAACAGAGTGTACAGGACTTGCAACCATCCCAGTTAGACTTGCTGGGAGAGGATTGTGCTGTGCAGTGGATGGGGGATTGAATTTTGATTAGCTCTGACACAGTCACTTATAACCCTTTCATTAGAAAATTATGTTTAATAGAAATTGTTCTGACACCTCTCAGCAGCTTTTTCTTCTAATTCATTATAAACTCACATGGTGGGAAGGGAGACGAGATAAAAAGAAAGGTGTCTGTTCAGACAGTTTCTGTTTGGTGGCAATATTTATGCTAATAGGGCTGTGGTGTGAAGTGACTGGAGAACAGGAGGTGGTAGCGGGGGTGGAAGGAGCAGGAGCACAAAAGAGGAATGCTAGTGAGAACGGTTTCCTGGAACCCTGAAGCAGAAGAGGTGAAATCAACCCAAAGCACACAGCAGGGAGCTGTAAAACAGCCAGTGGATACAAAACCCAGACAGATGAGGAATGGTGAGCTGCTGCAGCAGCACCGGAGCTTGTGTTGGTTCCACAAGGGCAGTTGGTGCCAACAGCAGCTGCTGCACTTAGTTTTCTTGGGGACGCTCATTTGGGCTTTAGGTCCCTATCTGCTGATCTTTGTACCTGTGTGTCCAGTCTTCTACTCACAACGGCTGTATGCTCATCTGAGCATCCACCTGCTTACCTCTGTGTCTTCTAGTTATGTATTTATGTATTAATCTGTCTACTGTATCCCTCCATCTCATTTACCTGTTCACCTATTTGCTAACTTGTCTCTCTGTCTGCAGTATCCATCCAAAGAGGGGATGAGGATGTCTACTTTCTGTTCTAAATTAGAATCCAATGTTACTCTTTCTGGAGAAATACAATTTTTTTGAAAGAAACATTGTTTAGGTCTAACTGTAATATTTCTTTTCAATTGTGCCTTGAAAAGATAATACTGTAAAAGCCATGTTCTGACATGGCAGGTCTTAAAATGAAAAATGAATGTATTCTTTTCTAACAGTGTCAAAACGATGTTTCTGCTTTATCAAAAGGCACCTCTCCCTAATTTTTAACCACAATTTCTTGCCAATTGATGGATGTACAAGTGTTGGAGGAAAAAGCAGCAGTGCAAGCATAAAAAATGTCTCCTGTGTCCTCATCTGCATGATACAGCCTAGTATCAAAAAGGAAAGGCACATACACAACTTACACTTGGGTGTTGATGGGTGTGTGTGGGGCTGCTGATGTGTCCAGCATAAAATGTCATGTGGAACAGTAGGGCATGTCTGAGTGTTTTAGACTTCATGGAGGGTCAGAGAGATAAGAATTGGTGAAGAGCTTCTGTTGGTGGCAGCTGTGACAGTGCGTTGATCAAACGAGTAATACAAGGTGCTGCTGTGTGATTATTTGCTTTAGCTGACTTCAAACACAGTAGGAACTAAGTTCCTGCTAGAGTCAGTGGAGAGGAAGGACTCTTAAACCTTGTGATGTTAGTATCTCCCCCAGATCCCCATCTTTCCTTTGAGCTGCCTCAAATATCTTGAGTTTTAGCAAGTTCATTGCAGCTTCTTGGAGAAGCTATGCAGTCTGGGGAGGACTGCTGGCAGCTAATCCTCCTTCCCTTTTCCCAGACACCATGTATGACACAGAGCAGATCATGTATTCTCAGCCTCTACTTCCCTATCTGTGTGATGGAAGGGAATACCATGTGTGAGAACATGAGGAATAATAGCTATTTGCACAGCTCTTTGAGGTCCTTAAAGGGAAACCCCTGGAGAGGTGTAAAGTAGTATTATAAGGGCTGTAAGTTCTTCTCAGGCAGTTAAAGGGATAATAAATTCATTGCCCAGGAGACCTGGTAGTACGAGTTCTGTGCAGAATATGGTGAAAAGGTAAGACTGTTGGGGACCAGGAGCTTTCGAAGACTGATCCTGAGCAGAAGGGCAATATAGTCAGGGTTATCAAGTTGAGGGTTATCTTGGTTCTGGGTTGCAGTCAGTGGAACTGAAGGAGAGTCTAAGAAAGTCAGCATGAGTGTGCATGTCTTTAGGATGGTCTGTGCTGTGTTAGCCCTAGGGTCTGACTCTCAATTCCCTCCCCAAGGGGTCAGGTAGGTGCATGGACAGCCAGGAACAATAGCATGGGGCACTTGTTTATCTTGCTTGATAGCAGAAGTATGTTAAGCATTTTTTTCCCTAGACAGCATGAAGGAAAGGGAGCACTTGAAGCAGCTTTTTCTAATAGTGTGTTTTCTTTCTAGCAAAAGGGAGCCCACCAACTTTTTGTTGGTTAAAGCAACCCTCTCCTAAAACAGTAAATGTGCCTGGAGCTTCAGAATATGCTGTTCCCCTAGCAGTTTGTCAGTATTTAGTCAGTTATTTGGGTCTAATGTCTTATTTGAATTTCTTTGGCTTCATCTTGCAGTCATTGGGTTGTTCTTATGTCTCTGATTTTCAGATTAATGAGGCCTTTAGTACCTGCTATTTTCTCCCCACAAAGGGTTTATCTGTTCTAGTTAAGTCACTTCTCCATCTCAGCTGGATAAACTGAACTGATTGAGGTCTTTGTCACCCTCCAGGGAGCAATGGATCAGTGCTCTCAGCAGCTCTGCATCCGCCTTTGGTCTTCACCAGGGAAAGCAACTGCCCAGACACCAGTCCTGCTTGGGTGAATTCCTGCTGTATGGATGCTTGTTAGCCTGCAGTTTTTCCCAGGCAGGTCATTTGTGAGGGCCCAGATTTGTAGCATCCTTTGGAGAGCAGAGTGGGAAGCAGTGTTGATTGCTCTCGTTGGGGCTATATCCAGTGGAGGAATTGACTCTCTGCTGTGCTGCTGCTGCTTGTGCAGCCAGGAACTGTCACCAGCTGCTGAGTTACTCATCTGCCTCCCACCCCTGCTTGCTCTGGAGCTACAGACACACTGGTTCTTGTCCTGTGGAGCTGGAATAGGCCCAGTTTCCCTAGTGATCTAGATATCTTCCTGAGCAGCTTTCCTCCTTTGTCATATACCTCTCCTTAGATCTTTGGGCTTTCTGCAAATTTCCTTAGTATTATTTTAATTTTTCATATCGAGATCCTTGAGGAAAACTGAGTCCAAGACTAGAAATGTGTTGGAAGCAGCACTTGCACTCCTCTCCCTCATTCAGTGATACTCTTCCATTGACACCCCCCTCCTGAGGAACTGCAAGAAAGCTGATTTGTAATCTATTTAACATGTGCTTTACTGATATCATATAGCACTAATTTTTTAATCAGAAGGTTGTGAGATATAAAGTCAAACATCTTACAACAGCTAAACGCAGTTACCCTTATCAACCAAACTTGTAATTTCATCAAAGAATGAAATCAGATTTGTCTGACAAGACCTATTTTCCATAAAACCATGTTGACTGATGTTAATTATATTTCTCTCCTTTAATTCTTTATCAATTGAATCATATATCAACTTTTCTGATTATTTTGCCAGGGACAGATGTTGACTGGCCTAGATTCCCTGGTTCAGTCTTGTGGCAGTTGTGAAACACAGGCACCGTGTTGACATTTTTCTTTCTGCGATTTCCTTACTTTTTCAGGGAAGAGAATAGGCCTGAGCTCTAATGTATAGGAGAGTATACCTCCATCTCCTTCCTCACGCAGAAGGCCGTGGTGGGCCAGTAAATCACCCAAGGAACCTAGTGCTTTGGGACTTGCATTTGACTTCAATTGATCTCTCCAGAGATCACACCAGCCCCAAAGATGCTTGAGAGCAGATTTATCAGCTGCTAGGCTTATTCCCACTGAGCTCCCAGGAGAAAAATTATTTAAGAAGGGTCTTTCTGCTTCAGGGTATGGCAAAGTGCTATCAAACAGGCATGAAGGAGTAGCTACAACCACCCTGTAGCATGGCAGGTTTGTAGGCATGATCTATCCTTGGAGCTCACTGCCCCAAGATAGAAAATGAGGTGAAATATTGACCAAGACTCATGCAAAGCTATTGGAGGTACTGAGCATTTCCACAGGAATGTGTGTATCCATCCATCCACCTGAATAAATATCTCCATCCCAATTTCAGTCTGCAAAGGTACAAGTTATTGACTGTTAGAAATACAAAGGTCCTAAGAAAGGACTCGCAGTAGATGTACTAGTGAAGCAGTAATTTATTAAACGTTCTTGCAAGAGCGGGTGTCCTAACAAAGAAGGCACAGCTCTCGGCAGAGTTTTCAGCATTTTATCCCCTATTCCTGTCCGCAGAAGTCCCTCCCTTGTTTCCCTATGAATTAGGTACTTCCAAGGTTTACAGGCTTACCCGAGGCGCCTTCTTCATAACAGTCCATAATAGTTTGTTATTACATGTCTGACAGGTTCCTGCTTCCCCTTGGAGAAACTAATATTCCTGAGTTTACTGAGCAAAATGCAGTATCTTTCTAAGTTACTATTGTCCATCTTAAATAGCCCTTAACTGTTGCCCCTTTATCTATTAACACATCTTGATTGGCAATTGTGCACTTTTGTCCTTTATCTTCCTTTTACTGTAAGACTGAGCTTCAGGCCTCAGTTTCCAGTAAGACCACTTAAGGCTTCTAGTCTTTGGTAAACGATTCTTGATGGGGCAGTTGAAGTCTTTTATTCCTCCAGTTAATATAAAAATGATGATCCTTATTCTACAGTTTGCAAAAGCAACATTTCTCAGCATTTCCTACATGCCTGCTTAGCAAGAGGGGCTAGGATTTAAGTGAGGAAGATTCAGTTGTTTTGTATAAATAACTCGTTCTAATTCCAGGGAGGAGGCACGTCGCTGCCATGCTCCCATCCAGCCTCAGTCCCTGCTGTAGCACTTATCCTGTGAGTTGCCAGGCATCAGAAGCAATCAGCTATCTCCTACTGCCTGACACTGTTAGATTTTCTTACCTCTCCTGATAAGAACTAGCCTAGCATTTTACAACTGTATATCTGAAATTAGTAGCAGCTTAATCTCCCTCTGCTGGATCACTCAGAGGTGTAATTGTGCAGAAAAAAAAAGGGTATTAAAATGCAAAACACTCTCCTATATGTTTTCATGTTAAATCCCTTCTTCCTTCTATTCTTTTAATGCTACAAGAGGTGTTTAACTTTTTTCCTTCCCCCATGTGTGTGTCTGTGTGTCTTTCATAAAGAGAGTGAGCTGGGCACGCAGAGAGAATAATTTCAATTTCTACATAAATCTCAGGAATGAATACTTAAATTCAAGCAAAAAATACTTTCTTACACCTTTAATTTCCTCTCTATGAAGTATAATGAAAAAGCCTGATTATTTTTAATTCTTCCCTTTAATAATTCAGCAGCGGAGTGATTTAGAGCTGGGGACGATAATTACCTTTTCACTTCCCTGGTAAATGGAGTTTTAATAGAAATGGAAGCTCAAATGCTGGAATTAATTCAAACAGGTCAGCATCAGGTCATCCATAGCATCTTTCGTATAAATCATTTATCTGAAAAACGGCCTGCTTCTCAGTTTCACAGGAGTCCCTACCCAGAGGCTACAGTTAAAAAGAAGATGCAATGGTTATATCTTGTAAAGCATGGAGGGGGGGACGGAAAAAGTGCAATCCACATCATCTCGGAAGGAATTTTTTTTAATGCAAATTAAACTGCCAGTTGAAGGACAGGAGAGCAGGGGCTTGTCTAGATTAGGAAAATTCAGCTGTAGCTACAATGATCATTTACTGTGGAAGCTTACATAGATCCCATTATCTGAGCAGTTTGTGTTACTCAGTCTATTTATCTTCATATTACACCTGCTACACCCATTCTATAAATGAGGGATGGAGGCAAACACTGTCATCCAGAGGAGCAGAGCAGCTGAGCCTAGACCCCCCAAATGGGGAGTAGGCTTTAATTACTACCCCCATGCAGCTTCTAAGGCCTTTCAGGGAGAGAAAAAAACCCTCCTAAAGTCTCTTCTGCTCAGCCATCCATGGAGGTGTGTGTTGTAAAAACAAGGAAGAAAACAGGGCAGGTTTAGCCCAAGTCCATCCTGCCCTGGGGAGGACAGTGATGACACAGAGCTGGCACACTGAGTCTGCTCTTGGCACAGGGGGAAGTGAAAGAATCTTGTCTTCACTGAGATTCCCAGAGGCTGCACCAAGGTCCTGTTCTAATGGATTCCACTACCAAACCATCCCTGTGCGGTCAGGAGCTCTGCTGAAACACTTACCCTGATCAGTCCCAAGGCTGCTTCGAGCTGGAGCTGCTATCTCTGGGCAGGGGGTATGAGCCCAGTGCCGTGTTGAAGTCTAAGGGGGTGGGCCAGAAACAGGATTTTGCTGGAATCAGGCAAAGCATCCAGGGGTTAAATTTTTCATAAGAGCTAAACATAAGCTGCCTGGTCTCTAATTAAGCGCTGGGACGATGGAACTTTAAAGCACTCCAGCTCTGATTCGCCACAAGTGCATGGTAATGATTTCTTTTCAAATGTCAAGCAGTTTTGTTTCTATTTCCTTTCATGAATAATTGGTGCTGAGCCGGTGGCAACACCAGCATCCAGCTGGCAGGAGGAGCCCTCGTGATCCACTTCTAGCATCCAGCCATGCACTGGGGCTCTTATGGCATATCCCAGGAGTGCAGACAGGACTGCATGACTTGGGGTGCTGCTCCTCCCTGAAGAGAAAAGGAGAGAGGAGGGAAAAAGCTCTTTCACCCCAGGTGGAAATATGTGTTTTCCCTCCATCAGTGCAGAGTATAAGAATTGTAGTTTCTTTGCGGTTTCCTATTTCATTTTATCAGTTTTTTTGTTTCCACTAAGATTAATCCAGCATTTACAGAGTGTGCTCACTGCAGGGAACTGTGGCTGCACGCTGCAGGATGGAGGATGGGGAAAGACACGTGTTCTTATACAGGAATTAGGGGGACACCTCATGCCTGAGGGCTGAGCAAACTTGGGACAACTTTTGCCCCAGCACTGGATCATGAGGGAGGAGAGGAGCGTGGAAATGAGAGCTGGGTGGATGAGTGGTTTGCCATCCTGTGTGCTGGGGAAGGAGCACGGTTAGACAGGCTCTGAGGTCTGCGGTGGGAGATGGTTTTTATTGTGCTGCTTCTGGTTCCACAGTCCATTTACCTTTCCATAATGCAGGACATGCTTCTGCTTGTTCTGGTACTCACTGGTCAGCTGAAACAGCACTGGGATGTGTCCAATGGGCAAGGTAAACAGGCTTGGTATTGGCAGACAGTGTTCCCTGAACCTTGGTGGAAGAGTTGCCTGTGTTCCTAGTTGCCACCAGGCTGGCACTGGCCAGAGAGCCTGCACATAAATAAGTACATGTCCAGCAGTACTGGTGTGGCAGGGAGCAGGCAGTGGGTTCCCAGTGAGTCTTACCCTTCCTGCTCCTCTGCAAGAAGAAACACATGCTGCCAGGATCCAGTATTTCCTGGAGCTCCACCAGTTGCTGTGTTCTCTCTGCCAGTTAGATTCTCCACTAATACTTCTATATCCAACGACCACTTACACACCATTGTCTGGGGAACTCAAGCAAATGATTACGTTACTGGAATCTCAAACTCTGTTGGTAAATACAAATACAGCTTCCAGAGACCAGCAATGACCCCATCAGTCAAGTCAAGGAGTTCAAACTGATGTCTTTTTTTGGGGTGGGTCCTACTTAAAATGCTGCAGAAGTCCTGTGTGTGTTAGAAATGTGCAGTACAAGTTGTAGCTTCCTATTTGGACTGACAGGGTCCGTAATTGGAAGTTAAATAATGCCCTTGTTCTCCTTCCTTCCTTCCTGCTGTCTACAGGATCAGTGCTGACAGTGCTGTAGATGACATGTGAATTCAGTCAAAAACAAGTGTTTCAGAAATGTAAAAACTTTGGAGATCAGATGTATTGGCAGAAAGGTGACCTGTTAAGGGGAAATCCTTCTCTTACTGCAGTGGTGGAACTGAGTGCCTAACTGTCTTTCAACTGGAGTTTTTCAGATTCCCTGGACCTATCCAGTCTAGGCAGGCAGATGTTTAAACCCTGATTTTGCTTGTCTCTTACTATATTCCTTTTTTAGCCCTAGAAATATATGAAGTGGCCATGCTGCTTATCTCAAGAGGGAAGGAAGAAAATAAATGAGACAAAATAGAAGCTGGGTTGTTTGCTTAAGGCATGTTGAAGTGTGTGCATGGCTTTCTGCCTCAGCTGCAGGGCAGTGGCATGACTGACATTTATTCCTTGTTCCCGTGTGTCAGATGCCTGTTGGTGACAGCCAGCTTGCAATGTCTAGGGCTGCTAAAGACAGGCTTGTATCATGTGCATTTCACTTGGACCTTACTTGCTGGCTTGTGTATAGAAGCCTGTGCATGCCCTGATATCTGCCAGTGTGCAGCACAGACCTGTATACTATACATAAATAGCTGTAGCTCATCCCAAGCATGTGTGTCTGTCCCATATAATCCAACCCTCCATTGTGGAAACAAGCTGGAACACACGATGGGATGCTTCAAACAACCAGGGCTGCTTGTTACCCTGAGTCTTTTTCCCTCTGCTCCTCGGTGTCACTGCTCTTTGAATCGCTGCCAGTTGCGTTGCTCTGGCAGGGCAGCTTGTAGCCTCTTGCACAAACAGGCCTTTCCCCTGTCCTGTTGCAATAATGATGTTTATTGAGTTATGCACACATCCACACTCCTGCATTTTTCATGGTCCTGCTCTCCAGAGGCTGTGCAGGCTCCTAATCAAACAGACCAAACCAGGCAATTGCTTCTGCTCCCTACTACAGCTGATAATTACCCTCCTTTCCCTGCAACAAGCCCGGACAACTGTCACCCTGTTGGTCACTAGCCACAGAATTAATTGACAGGTGGTCTGTTACCTTTGCTCAGGCAGGCTCTCTGATTAAGTGTTAGGAGAAGGCAGACAGTGCCCTGTCTGTCTGTCAGCAAAGTAGGGGAGGAAAGGAGTTGTGATGTGTGGCTGGGACCCAGCCACCAATGATGTTATTCACCCTGTGACGATAAACTCTGCTTTTTCTAGCCCTTATCAGCAGCTCTGCTCTGCAAGAGGACCATGCAAGGTGGAGAAATAGAAAAAGGTGGAAGGGATGTTCTCTTAAAACAACTCGGCAACAGTGCTGACTATTTCATGTCCCCTTCATTTGAAGGCCTCCACCTTGAAAGCAGTGAGGTAGCAATTGTGCTTTCCTGAGACTGGAGTTTTTAGCAGTCAGCAGGAAGAATGAGGTGGGGTGGTTTCTGGCTCCTGGTTGTATGCCCTCTCTTCATCTCTTCCCTGAAATGAAAACATGTCCTCCAGACAAAGAAGCAACAAAGAGTGGTAATTTATGAGTACTGAATAATTCAAGGGACTTCCATGCCCTGCTCCTTTTTTATTCCTGTCCCTTGGGAGTATCCACCTCTCAGCACATGCACATAGTCCCCACCACGCATACACATGGGGAAAGGTAGAGGGGGAGACCCTCCTGGGAAACACAAATGTTACACATGCTCCTTTATCTGTTCATCCATCCATCCCTCCAGCCATCTCTTCCTCTGCATAAACACAACTGTCTTTCCAGCCATCCCTTTCTATACTTTACTCTCTGTCTTGCGCACACACCTCAGCCTTTCTATGCTTTACCACCACAATACCCTCGAGTCTCCCTTGGGAGTACTCCATTTCAGTAGGAGATGGGACTTGGGAATTTGGCCTTAATATTTCATGAGCTTCCTTCTAAAATGTAAAGCATATTTATGTTATTTGCATCAACTACCAGCAAAACAAATGCTTTCGATATGCAAGCAGATCCTAACCTGCTGCCTGGTTTTCTGGGATGGAGCATAAATAACACAGTCTATTCAAAGGAACCCCTTCTCCTATTTACATTTATATTGAATAATTTAAAACAGCTTTCTCCACTTCCATAAATCCTTCCTTCTAGGATGGAGGAACTTGTCCATGTCGAAGGAATGTGCTTCTAATAGAAACTTTTAGCTACACAAGCACACACAGATGTTGGCAAATCTGATCATATTCATGCCTGAGCCATCCTCTGGGATGGACTGACCAGGCTGAGCAAAGAAACCAGCCTGAGAAAGAGGGCATGCGTGCTGCTTGGGTCCTAGATGCAGGGGAGACAATGGTGAGACCGGGAATGAGGGCTGTAAGTTGGGTGATGCTGAAGAGCAACTTTGGTAGAGGACATTAAAATGGCAGGGTGAGGCAAGCTGAGCACTCTGGTTTTGCACTGATAAGGTTGTACCATGCATGTTTGTTTTGGAAAGAGGCAAATATTTGTCTCAGATGCAAGCTGGTACTCCAGACTGTAAACTAGGAGAGCACAGGACCAAAAATCATCTGGCTTTTTCCAAATATTCCTGCCTCTTTTGCCTGCTTCTGAAGAGGGGGTAAAAAGGGAGTGCGTTAAGAGATCAACACACACTGATGCAAGAGTTACACAACAGACTTGGGCTTCACCACCTTAATGCTGGAAAAATCTTGTAGGATTCAGCCTACAGGGTGATAGGGCTGAGCTCCTGCCAGCAGCATCCAGAGAAGCAGATCTTCAGCTTGTGTCAATCTGTGATAATCAGTGAGTTGATTTAAACCCACTGAATACCACTTTCCTACTTTCATTTTCTCTCTCCCTAGACAGGTTTAGACTCTTTGTCTCTTATCTCTTTCTAATCATTTATATTTTCATCACTTTCTTTTCCTCAGGGTTTCTTTGGCAGCATTCTTGTAAGTTTAGTCTGTTTGCTAGACACAGAGTTCATGTTATTATTCTGTACCGGCTTCCAGACACACTGTCCATCACTTAGGCATTGACAGGGAAATGAGCCAAAAATGAATTAAGTTATCACACCCCAGTGGATGGAGGAATCTCCCTTGGAAACCCAAGCAGGAGCAGTCGGAGAGAAAAGTCTCCAGTGACTCTCAGTATGGGAGCTGGAGTCCAGAACACTTAGCAGTAGAGAGGGTGAAAGTTGGAATACTGTCTAGTTGCCTCATCTAAAACTTGTCTCTATTGCTCTCAAGACTCCAGGCTCTTTTTCCAGCGTAGAGCATGATACAAACTGTACCAGGTGCCTTGGACAGCTGATGACTTTTTCCACCCTGTTTTTACAGGAGATTAGGTATGTTTTGTTGCTTTGTTGTTGGGTTTTTTTAAAATTTATTTCTTTATGATAATATCAGCAAAACCTGTTGGACCTCTCTGTGTGGACATAGGCATGATTGCAGTATGCAATTTATTCACAAGCCGCACAGTAGATGGATCTCCTGTGGTTGGAAAAGTCTTGTTGAGTTTACCTTTGCTAAAAGGTAATTGTGAATTTGCTGAGGGGAAGCCAGGGGAGTGAAGGAGGGCCCTTGAAGCAGACAAAAGGAGTGGTAATTGGCCACGCAAGATTCATAGCTCCTCTGTAGTAGGAAGTTTTAGACTTTCATATTGACTTACAATATGTTTGGAGATGGGATACTTGAGTGCTGGAGAGTGTTAGCAAGTAGACTCCTTGTCACAAGTGAAGAAATGTAGAAGGGTGAGAAATTGTGAGTAATTTGCTTGTCCTTTGGGAATAACTGACAAGAATCACATGTAGCTTTATGGAGGAGCCCCAGAAACTCTGCTGTGAGGAAGGAAGAGCCTGATGATGGAGCACTGGGGATGTGTAAAAGCAATGGAAGCAGAGAAACAGGCAGAAACCCCAGGCAGTGAGGGCAGGAAGCCTTCTCTTCTCTGCAGCTTTGTGTTAGTAAGGGGGAATTCAGTCCTTCATGTGCTCAGTATTTTCTTGACTGAGAAAGTGATCAATTTATCCCACAGAGGTAGCAGATCCTGTAGTATGGAGAGTCACTTGCTGGGCTTAGTTCACAGTGTAGTTCAGAAAGGCTCAGAGGCCACCAGGAATTTGCAATCTCTTACTCGGCTTCACAGAAGGATCAAGGGTGAAGGCTTTGTGACTCCAGATGAGAAAGTCCTTAACTCATCATTTTTTAAGGAGAAATTTTACCGATGACCCAAAGCTGATTTGTACATAAACTGCGTGGATCTGATCAAAAAGGGATGGAAGCTGGTCGTGTTGGGCTAGGCCAAAGGAGAATCCAGACAAACTGCAGGAAATACTTCTCGAATTGGTGTAAATTAGGAGCTACTCAAATAAAGCCCCAAAGCACTCATCAATTCTTTGGGTGAATACACTTTTAATCTGGTCTTGACTCCATGAGAAAGAGAGGAACCTATTTTCTGCTTGCAGTAAAACTAGAGAGAGATGCTGGCAAATCTAAGTTGATAGAGTAACAGAGGTGTTAGTGTTTTAATTGAAAATGGAATAAATCCACCTGCACATAATACCTCCCCAGAACATTCCTCCTTCAAGATAGCTTCCTTTTCTCAGCCATTACTAAAATTTCAAGGTTAGAGATTAATTATAATGGCAATATTACAATTTATTTTACTGCCAGCTGTACAAGGAGAATAAATCTACCTTGAAAATAAATTGTGATTGCTGTGTCCACAGTTAAACTTGTGATACTGCCTCTGTATTAATGAAATATTGACTAATTCTATTGAATTTGAGAAAAGCCCTTCCTTGCTGCTTCCACTGCACAGAGGCACAGGAAAAACAAGATCTTGTTTAAAGAAGAGTTCAACTCCTGGCATCTGAGGAAACTGAAACGTCAGAAAAGAAAATGCCAAACACCCTCCCCTCTCCTATCTAAAGTAGCTTGTTTCTATTCTCCCTTCTTTTGTCTTGTTCATTTCTCTGAAATCCAACTTGCAGCAGGTACCTCCTGGTAGTGTTTTATGTTTAAGGACACAGATCCCCATTTAATTAACTCCATAATTGTATGGTAACTGCTGGCCTTCTGATTGCACAGTAAGCAGCAGATAGATTAAGGCAGTAATTTCATGGTTATTTCTGTCTTTTCCAACAGCTGGTCTCTTAGGGACAAATTCGGATGTCCCTTGTGATGCTTATAATGCAGGCAGAGCCTCTCGGGCCAGGGAGAGATTGGTGTACCCAGGGAGGCCAAGGCCAGAACTTCTGCACGTGGCTACTGACCCAGTTGTTAATGGTGTAGCGAAGGAAAGCAGAGCTTCTGGCTCAGGGTTCAGCAGCACCGAAGGCCACGTGACAGAGGATCCCTGTCTTTTACAGCTTGTGATATGAACAGCTGGGCAGGGGAAATAGAGGCAGATGGTGAGGAAAGGTCTGATTCATTGATCAGGTGCCATGTTAGAAGTGCTGTCTCTGTACTTTTGCTGCAAGACAAAGGGAAGTATACACACCTCCTGAGCATGATTCAGCCCCACCTGCAGAGCTGATTGGCCTTTGCAGAGGAGACAGAGGGGGTGACTGCATGAAGGGGCAGGATGAGGGGGAAGGCAGCTCTCATATTCCCTGAGCTCTGTTTCATCCTTGCAGATATGGCCTGGGAGTGGGGAAACAGCCACTGGACCTATTGTACTCCGCTGCCTCATCAGCACAGTGCTCAGAGCAGAGGGATGGGAGCACAGAGAGCCTTTCCCTCTCCACGGCAGTATTGATGCTGCAGCGTTACAGGAGGCAGAGCAGAGTTCAGAGGGTGCCAAGGGTGTCCCTTGTAATGATGCTGAGCTGCCATCCTTGCTGAAGGAGGTGAAGGCATTATGCTGTGCAGAGGCAGGAAGGTGGCTGGTGCCCAACCAGTCACAGGGAACACAGTGAATAGAGCTGGAGGGAGGTGACCAGAGAAAGTTGGGAGAGAACTCATGCAGCAAATCTAGGTTAACAGAAAGAAAAAATAACCTCTTCCGTTCTGTCTTAGCACCTCTGTTGCCTCTTGCAGTACCCCTGCTTGTGTAACTGCTTGATCACTGTACCCTTGGATATAATTATCTCTCTCTGAAGCTATTCTCATAATTGTAAAGACAGGTTTCCCACGAGCTGCTGACATTTGAAACTCAGGTCTACAGGCAAGATCAGCCACCAGTCTTTCCAGGGGCTGCAACTGTGTCATGCAATGAGCAAACCCCATGTGACTCCACAGAGCATGAAACTCTTGGCTTTATTGTCTCAAACTTCTTTACAGATATTAGACTTGTGATGCCCACAAAACAGATGGCCCATTAGCAGGTAAATTGTGATAGGAAATGACAAGTTCCCTTCTCCTCTCCTAGCTCTCCCAGTCCATCTCAACCGGTGTGTTACGACCTGGCTTTTTCCCTATTTGCCAACAGGCAGCTTATGTCAGATATGAGGTTTCAGAATCCAGAGTCAAATCAGGAATGACAAAAATCACAGGTTCTTCACACTTGCTGTTGAGACACAGTCCTTTGAAGACAATAGGAGACTTTCCTTCATTGGACTAGATGTTGTGTCAGGGCTTAAAAAGGATAAAAATGGAAAATAACAGGTAGAAGCAGAATGAGAAATTTGGAATGACTTGGCAAACACTGCTATCAGGGAGCATTGACTGAACCTAGAACAAACCCAGTACAACATTCAAAGCTGAGACCTGCTGCTGGTTTCCACTGGATCTTCAAACTCCAGTTGTGAGAACAGCTGGGAACCATATGGTACTGATGGCACTTGCCACAGAGCTTGATGTGCTGGAAATTCTGTTTAGGAACCTAAATAAAATCTTCTTTCTGGATATACTTCCCAAAGACCAAAACTGTGATATCCCTTCAAGCATCAAACAGGGGCCCATTAGAAAGCTTGTGTTTGAACATTTGAAGCAATTATTCATGTTCATCCAGCTCCGAATAGCTACCAAACTCCATGTGTTTTTCCTCAGTGTTAATAAAAACCTAAATGATTCTTCATTAAGAAGCCCATTAAGATGACTGCAGTTTCCTTGAAGCTCATTAGAGGATATTCTCACCACTAAATTATCACACTGGAGTTTTATAGAAGTCTGAGGAAAGGTGCCCCATTGTGATTAATTCATGATAGATTTTTCTCTCCCTCATGTGCATTCTATTCCCCAGACTCAGCTTTGCTAATTTCCCAGCCTTTGGGTTACATGGAGAATAAAACTGATCTTTCAGCTTTGCTTTGTGGGAAGAGTGTTCCAGAGCTGTCAGGTGAGGAGTCTGGCATCACAGTTGTAGAGTTTCCTCTCCTCTGCAGAGAGGCCAGGAGAAAGCTGACCTGTCTAGGACAGGGCCTCTGTTGGCACATCTCTGCTGGAGGTCCCTGGGCAATCCCATGCGAGCAGCAGGCAGTGCTAAAGCAATGAATGGTCTCAAGGTCTGCCTGGGTTGCCTGGAGCCTTGCTCTCCAGGCACCAAATTGCCACACTGCACCCGTGAACCACACGGCTCTCCAAAGTATTAGGACCAAGAGCAGCCTTGCAAGGCAAAAATTTGAAGGCAAAACAGCAAAAACAATGGTAGAAAGACTCATTTAAGCGATGTCCATGCTGAGTCAGTGTGCATTCTCCACACACCAGGTTCTTCAGAACCCTGAAGCAAGCTATAGGGGCTGGGAATCATTGGAGTGTGGGAACAGAGGCTTCTTAACAAAACAGGGTTGCTCTAATCTTCCGCTGAGTATTAAAATCTCATTTTATGGTACATTATACACTTGGCCTTTTGAACAATCAGTGACCATAAAAGGTGTTTGCATCCTGAAGCCAAATTTAGGGGAACAACAAGAGGTAATCTGGCTGGCTGGAGAGGATAGAGCGGGAAGGGCCAGCACTGCACAATTATTTATGTCCATTCAGAGACACAGGGAAATTAAGTGCATTAATAGGGCTGCCAGGCCCTCATCAGAATGGGGCTTTAAATGATATTGATGTAGTGCTAATAGGTGCACAGTTTGTCTTTTTTGTATTACAGCTCAGGGCTTGGAACAGGCACTTGGAGAGCGAGTTCAGGCATGGCCTGTCTGTTCCGGAGGGTTTGTTCTTAGGTATTTGGAGTTTCAAAAAGCTGCAGGATCCCTTTGACTCAACATGAGGATCAGGGAGGTGTCAGAGGTACCCAGATGCAGTGCCCACCAAACCCAACACAGGACCCCTTTTAGCATGCCACTACCAAAGCACTGACATCCGCTGTTTTTACTGTTTCTGCTCAGAGTTCATTCACCCGTCAAGGGGCAAGATTCCTTAAATCAGGATTTGCCTGAAGAAGGAATCTGAATAATATCCTTCACCAGAGCAGGAGTTTTGGCAAGCCCTGATTTGAGGCAGGCAAAATACGTAATTCCTAAAGAAAAGTCCAGATTTGGGACCAGCTCTGAAGCATCTGTGATAATTGCTGGAGTTATTGCAAGCAGGGCTAGATTTTGTCTTTCAGGAATCCTGAAAGTGCCTGGATTGTGCTCTCCTTTGGGTCAGTTTCCAACACCACAGAGCACTGTCAGGGCTGTTGGTATCCTGTGGGGCTGTGCAGGAAATCTGCTGGCCCTGCCTGTAGCTGAGGCTCTGCTCAGGATGTTCCTGTCTCTTGGCCACTTTTGGTGTCAGACAGCTTGGGGAGGGAGGAGTTCGGTCCCTAGATAGGTACGTGCTTTTCTTCTGGCTTTCTGTTCACAATTGCCAACAGGAATTGTTTGGATTCATCCCCGAGTGTAACAGCAATAATGAAACTCTGGGCAATGGGGTTGACTGAAGTCCATGGGCTGCATACAAATGAAGGTGGCACATTCCCCAGTCAGATGCTGGGGAAGAGTTTTTGAGGAAGCTGCGTGAGAAACAGCTCATGGTTCTTTCCAGACTGCTGAGATTCTATTAGTAATTCCACCTATCCAATCCAATTTTATTATTTCTAAGATTTCAATCCCTTCTTAGCCTTATGAAGGGCAAAACTTCTTCTGCAAGCATCACAATACCACTCCACTGATTTTTAAGGGAGTGATACTGGCATCCAGGTTGCATTTCATCCCTAAGTGCATTCTACTCCCCTTTTTATACAGAGCTCTGCTTTGCACATTTGGGGAAGGCCTCTTAGACCTTTGAAAGTCTCTGGGCAGTGCCCAGGTACAAGTAAATGCTGTGCAAGTAGGAGTGCCTGCGGAATCCAGATAGGAAAGGAAAACACAGCCCTTGTGTTGGGTTTTTGTGGCAGAAATCTGCTCCCTGGCGTTGGCTGTGTAACTCGTGCACATTTCTGATCTGAAAGTTGATCTGAAAGTTCTTCTGAAGCAGGATGTGCTAAGGCATGACAGTCACCCTGGAGCTGTGTCCAGATATTTGGGGCATTGCCTTTTGCTGAAGATTGTTGTGTTGTGGGGACTTAGAAGGTGTAGTCCTTTGTTTGCCTCTGGTTCACATAATTTCTTCTTCTCTTGTTTCGCTAGAGTTTTAAGACATGTCCCCTCTAAGAAACTGCTTTTTCTCCAGGTGATGGAGGAAACCTCTGTCTGCTCTTTCAGTGTGGCTGCCCTTGTAAGGCTGCCTAGGAAATCCCTCCCGCCTATGGATAAAGCTTCCTCATATGTGGCCTATTCCTTTCAGCTTTAATGTTCTCCAGAATCAGCTATTAAATCAATAGTATGTCTGATTATCCGCTGTCATCTTTGGAGGAAAAGGTGTAGAGTTTGAAGGCAAATGCTGTTTATTCATTCTGTTCCTTCTGCAGCTCAAGCAGGAATGCTGATCTTGGCACGGAATTAGCAGAGAAAGGGCAGTGCTGTGATTTGTTGGCTTGATTTGACAGGCAATTTTCAGATCTGGATCAGAAAGTTATAGGGAAAGTTTTAGAAATGGCTGCTTTTGTGTTTAGCTTTGGGGAAGATGTCTTGGGGAAAACATCAGCAGCAAAGACAATTGGATGGCAACTCGGAAATCCAGGCAGGAGCCAGCCAGACCATCTGGGCCTGTGCTGCATATGTTTTTTCTCTTTCTCCCTCTCTCTCTCTCTCTTCATGAGCTAAGATAATTATTTCTGTGGATTGTGGTTCTAAAGCGAACATCCCTGATACAAGCTCTGCCTCTTATCATGAGGCAGCTGCAAAATTGCTGTCAAATTGTTTTAAAATTGGGTTTTGCTCATGAACCCCTTGATTGAGCGTGGCAAGACTGACATGAAAAAAGCAATTGGGAAGGAGGGAGCAGAAAGGAGGCCAAGAGGTTGAGACTGGGGAGACTGGAGAGATGAAAAGAGGGATGAAAGATGCTGTTTTCAACAGAAACTCCGGGGTCTCAGCAGAACGGACAGGTTGCTTAGCCTTTCAGAGTGCAGAGCATCTCACATGCCATGCACACAAGTGTTGCTGCTGCCCTGTGTCTGTGTGGAGCATATGCAGGACCTGGTCTTGGTTAGAGAGGATGAAAGGCGCTGCAGGAAGGCCAATATCTTTGTGCCTGTAACACCTGCCCACATGTTATGGTTAAAATAAGCCTAGTTGTTTGGGACAGACCCAGCATCCATTTAACCTGCCATCTTTTCTTCAGCAGTGATAGGAAAAGGGGAATTACAGCTGTTGTGCAAGCAAGTATGGAACCTAGTAAGAAATGAAACCCTCCGGGTAAAATTGTGTCCTCTGAGAAGTGAAAAGTAATTTTTCTACTGACTGCATCTGACCACAGTTCCACCATCCCCCATCAGATGCTGGGCCAAAGGTAGCCCTGCTGCCAAGGCATTTCCGTGCAGTGCAATAAAAATAAAATAGTATCCGATCCCGCGCTTCTGATAGCGGTGACTTTGTTTAAGCAACTTTATAATGAATCTTAGGTGTCCCAATAGATGCTTTTGCCATAATATCCTGGAGTAGCAATGGAATAAAATAAATCAGCTTTTACAAACTCATAAACACATAGAAGGGAATGTAAACCAATTTCTGATCTAGTTGAGGTGCACTGAGATTTCACAGAGTGGCATGAAGCTTGAGTGGATTCTGAAATTGCTCTTGAGCCTGTGAATTCATCTCTCCTTTCTCTCCTCTGCCAACAGAGATGTTGCTCTTAACCCTTTGAAGACTGACCGTGTATTCACACGTCTTTTTGGTTTCTCTCCGTGTGTGTGTCCACTGTACTGTCTTGTGTAAATATGTGCAGGAACACTCCAGTGTGCGCGCACACAATCTCCCAGGGCGTTTTAAGAATGAAAACTGAGAGAACCCAGATTTTCTTCCTGTGTAGTTATCCAGCCACATGGCATATAGAAACATTTTCTAGTTTTATTTGGTTCCCTTCCTGTTGTTGGAGGTCAGAGTGCAAGTGGGGAGTGAGTGCCCCCGGGGCTCAGGCTCACTGCCCTGCCTTGCAATAGGTGCTGGAGGAATGAAATGGATATCTACCCACTGAAGAGCCATCCCTCTGCAGCTCTATTCCCCATCTTAAGCCTAAAGCTTGCTTTTTGGGCCCAGAGAATCTTCTTCCCCAGCTGAATTAACCACATGCCTCTCCAGTTGCTGTCGGAGGGGTTATTGCTGTAACCCTTCTCCATCTCCCGGAAAGGGAGGAAAACCTGCCAGAGCAAGTCGGGGAGGCAGGATGCGGCAGAGTGGGGATGGGGTTGGCATGGCAACAGTATGGTACCAGTGAGCTCCTGGCCCCTGCTCGCCCCCCAGTACTGGCCTTACATAGAGTTCCAGGAACACCACTGGTGAAGTCTGCAGATGCTCCCATCAGATACCATCAGGCTGCTCAGTGCTGCGTGTTCCCGAGCACCACTGCAGTGTCTGCTGGGAAACCAAGACACGTTCTCATCATCAGTCTGTCTTACACAGGAAACAAATGCCCATCCACTGTGTAATTAACCCAGTTAACAGAGACATTGATGCATGCTAACTCCATGAAACCAGCTTATTATCTGCACTGCTAATTAGCCATGGGAAAACAGACACAAGTTTTACGAATATCTGTTTAAGAAGGGGGGAGGAGGAAATGAAAACCTATTGAAACGTATTTTTTTTCCCCAAGTCTGTCTTTCCTTTTTAAAGAGACAAGAAAGCAGAAATAAACTAAAGGTGCCTATGTCAAGGAAAATGATTGGTTTGACAGGCTCAGGCAGAGTAGGCACATTTCATCTGGCCTCTGCAGTGGTGAACAGGGAAAGAAGTTTGCTGGTCTGGATCAGACTCTCCTAGGAGTCTTTTTCCTATCAAGCACTATGAGTGCCTGTACTGGAAGTGTTGCATTATACACACAGCTCTAGCAGCACATCTGGGCTTTCCTCTAGCTTCGTGTACCTTCCTCTGCTGGCTCCCTCAACCTTCACATCAGAGATAGGTGCTGTTTTCATGTCCCTTCCAGTCTGTGTAGTGTTCATTGACCTGCCTGCCATGGCAAGCAGAAGCTGGGAACAGAGGGACTCTCATCGAAATGGATGGTGACAAAAACCCAGGCTGATTCCATTGGTCTATGGCTGCTGTTGCGGACTAGAAAGTGGCTGGCAGACCCAAGGCTTGGAGGGGCCATGGATGGAGGGGGAGTGTGGTTTAGTGAGAGCAGGGTGAAGAGCTGTGAGGAGGCAGGATTTGCCATCAATTTCCTGTGTGTCTTTGGGTCACTGTGACCTTTCTCCTTGCCTGACCGTATTGATCATTGCTTGGGCATGTTGCCTGTCCTGCCTGGAACAGCCCTGAGCAGGGACGAGGGAAGACAGCAGCAGCCACACAGCATCCCTAACGTGCATCCAGTCTTGGCTCACAAAGCAGAGCCTATCGCTCTCAAAGGAAGCTCCTTCTGGAGTTTTCTGCTGCATTTAGTATTCGGAGAGGAGTCCAATTCGCTGATTGTGCTGATGGGATATGAAAGGCAGGATAGAGTTTTACTGCAGAGCAGTTGACCTTGCTCCAGAGATATTACTGATACACAGCTGCTATTCAACATTTCAAAACACTGTAGTCATTATGTGAATCTGTCTGCTAAGAGAAGCAATTAGACTTCAGAGCAATACAATCTGCCTTCTAAAAAATAGGGCACATACAGGTGGGAGGATGGGGCAGTTCCCTCGCTGTCTTGGTGGGAGAGCTCTGAGGGAACATAGAGGGTGCCTTGTGCTGTCATTATGGGTCCAGGCAACAACGCTTCACCACTTCAAACCAGTTGAAGACATGATGACAATGTGGTTCTCTAGGCTGCTCGGTGGGGTGGGAGTTTGCAGTGGCAATCTCCAACAGTAAGACCAGTTGACGAGGGGTTAAACACTAGAACAAATCCTAGAGACTCTTCCAGGCTCTCCTCCCTATCATCGTTGGTTCCCCTAACAAGGGTTCTTGCTGCACACAGCTCCATGCTGGGGGATGTTAAAGCCATGGTAGTGCGATTTAAACAGTGGTCGTGGTCATGTCTTGCTGTGCATTGGCACATCATGTGTCAGATCTCCTCACCTCGCTGTGATGATATAGGAAGGACTGCTTGGATCCAAGGTGTAGATGGACAGGAGCATGAGTTCTTTTGGGCTTGTTGTTGTGAAGGCAGTTTGCAACTTGTACAGGAGTGGTGTGTCACCAGCACAATCTGGGGGATACTGGAGGGCTGTTTAATGATAAAACCTGATTCATGCTTGGCTTTTGCTTGGCAGCAGTTTATCCCTTTAAATTCTTTAATACCAGCAGTAAGTAAACACGGTGCTCAAACAAGAGGCTCAGATTGACAATCCCAGAGTCCTTACCAGGGTCCTGTTCCCATCTGTCTCGTTCCCAACGAGGTGACTCATGAACAGACCACATCTGCAACTTGGTGTGGGCTTCACTTGGACACGTGGTTGACTAAGTGTGGAGGTGGCAAAGGGGTGTCTCACTGTAGCAAGAGGATGTGAGGCTAATCGCAAGGGCTGCTCCAATATAGGATACTCAAGGCGAGGGAGGGGGGCACAGGGAAGATTTCTGTGCTTACCAGTGGGAGGGGGGACAGGTGAGGTTTCTGTTCTTACCAGTGAGCTGTAACTACGTTGAAAGTCCGTATCACTGATTACACTTGTTCCACTTGTACAGCACAGGGCTGGCAGCTTGTTTAACAATGCACAGCGCATTGTTCTCGCTCCAGCCCTTAACGCCACAAAATTGATATTGCTTTTCCATGGGCAGAGAGATAAGGCATGTGTTTAGTACACTGTCAGGGCCACGATACCATCGCCACGTGGGAAATTAAAAATCTTGACATGGCAACAAAGCCCCTCTTCCCTTCTCAGCACGTTGCTGGGCAGCACAGACGTTCCCATCAGGAATAGTAAAGAGGATAGAGAGAAAAGAGGAGGGGTATGGCAGTGAGGGACACCCTGGGGCAGTGGGAAAGGGAGGAACTCCTCCTGTGTGGGAGGGCAGCCTAGAAAAACCACTGGATCTCACAGACATTAAGGAAGTTGAAGTCACACCTGAGATTTTTCCCCATCATTTTAGCTTCAGCTTTTGAAATGACCGATGGCTTTTCTGCCCTTCCTATGCCAGCTTTCCAAAATCCACTCTAGCTGGGTACACAGCGAAGGGTGTTTGTGTGGCAGAGGGTGGGAAGCTGTCACATGCTATGGTCGGGAATGAGGGGAGATTAAGAGGGAACAAGAGAACTGGAAGGAGAACAGTGAGCATGAGATTGCCTCTGACAGGCAGACACAGTGGCAATTTTTTTGCCGAGATGCATTTTTGTCCTTCACTGAAAAGTGCTGATTTGTTGCAACAGAACTATTCAAGATTTGGAAGCATTCACGATGAATTTTCTGGGTTGGAAAAACAGAGTTTGAAAATCATCAAGGCACCCTAGTCTTGTACAATCAAAGCACAAAGTCTGTGAGAATCTTAGTTTAAACTTCAAGTGAAGTGGTAAATTTCAACTTCTGTGATTTAAAATGACTCAAAGCTCCAAATCAAAATGGAACAATCTAAAGTTATTGGGGTAAACTGTGGAGTGACCCAATCTAAACTGTATTTCCACTAGTCATCTTGGGAAAATTGGCAATATCATTGACTTCCTACCTCAATTTGAGAATGATTTCTGTCAAAACAAATTGCTTTCTGCCCCATCCTCTTTTCTCTCTGTATGGTGTGACATGAGCACAGCAAGGGGTATGTCTGTAGTACTGAGTTATGTGGGATGTGCAGTTTCTGGGCCCGTTGCACTTCTCCAGGAGGACTCTCTCTGGCAGTGCCAGGCTGGGCATTGTCTCTGCCCTTGGGGCTCGGGCTGCCTTCCTGCCTTGCGATGAGAGAATCTGTATTTCATAGTGCTGCAGTGATGGTTCTTGGTTGGAACAGAAGGAACACCCCATCACACACATGGTTTTGTCAGAGACAGATGGCTCTAAGAGGCCCATCGGCTCAATATGAGAAGAACTATTGCAGTTTTAATTACACTCACTTTTCTGCCTATTTGGGCCTGGGGCAGAAAAAGTGCTCAGAATCAAACCCCAATATTTTTCAGAACCTGTGGGTTTTTTTTCCTGCTCTTTCTCTTCTTGTCCCCCTCTTCTTTGCAAAATAATTTCTTTTTCTTCAGGAGTCATTTGTGCTCCTGAGCAGGACATTTCATCAGAAGCGTGTGAAAGAAGTGCACGTAGCGAGGGCAGGAGACTCGCGGTCAGTGGCAAAGAACTGCTCTGAGGTTGAGATTGCGTGAGGGAAGTGCAAGTGTGAGAGGTACTGGGAGCCATGGGGTGAAGGCACAGCCACAGAAGGTGTGGGGTTACCACCAGGTCTGTGTGAAGCAGTGCCACAGGAGCCATCAGGGGAGGGACAACCTGGAGCCAGAATAGAAATAGAGGAGAAGGAAGAGAAATCATTGGCAGAGCCTGAAAGGAGCGAGCACAAACATTGTCCAAATGTTTCCATAGTAAAACAAATAGATTTTGTTGCCTGAGATGCCTGGCTTCCCTCCTCGAAGGTCTCCCCATCCCCGTGGCTATCCTGTTAATGAAGTTGATAATAAGCAGAGCAAATCCTGTTGGATGAGTAATTAATCAGGAGGCTGGAGCAGCAGGTCGGTATTGTTTCTGCAAAGCCAGAGAGCTCTTTGCTGAGAAACCCCCCAGGACAGGGGTGGGAAGGCCTGAGGAGGGTGGTGTGAGGAAAGGAAGCGCAGGCACGTGTCTGGATGATTGGTGATGGACAGTGAGAAGAAGATGGGTCAGAGAGACAAGGGGTGTTCATCTGAGCTTCCTGTGAGTGGCCCCTGCTTTACAGGGAACATGCTTTGGATGAACTTCCTCACCACTGCTCTGAGACTGAAAGAGAGGGGGGAGGTTCAGGTACCGTGGTGTTTTGGGGGGGTCATAAGGCCAAAAAAAGAGGGGATCTTGAGAGATGAACACAGGTGATGGCAAGGAGACACGATTGCACAGAGACAGTTAACTTCAGCCACGTTGCCCTGTCATTCTTCTGGGAAAGTCCCACCACATCCTGGCTGTGATAAGAGTGAATTTCTATTTCCATGAGTCACCCTAGCCCAGCGCTGCAGCCAGAGAAGAGGTGGGAGGGAAGCAGAACCTCAGTACTGGCCCAGTCAAGAGAAGGGCAAGAAGGGGAAACTCAGAGAGGGACAAGTGGGAAAAACTTGCAGGGGCATGTGATCTCTCAGCAGTTTTATTCATTTTGAGGAAATAGCAAATGGATCCCTAAAATTAAGGTCTGAGGGGTAATGAAACCGCATGGCATGTCTACAACTTTAAGCATTAAATTCTTTCTTTAAGAGGCTGAACTGGCATTTACTTGTATCAGACAAAACTTTATTAGCTCTCATTTTAAAACCACATTTTGTCATTTAATAATAGCCTTCACCTCAAGGAAAGCAGCAGAGCAAAAGGGTGGACCATCCACAGAGTAATCCCCAAACCAACCTAAATATTCTGACTGGAACACGAGGAACTTCCAAGATGACCCAAAAGGGAAACAATCAGGTTCTCTGTCTCATCCCCAGAATGTATGTTTTCTCCTGTTTCTCCTCCACTGAACTAAATCAGCCCAGTTTTTGTGCACCTCTAGCCAGGCAGCTGCTTTCTCCCAGCCTGCAGGGAGGCTGAAGCTTCAGCACACCCAGCACTGGAAGGCAGGATGCGCAGCCCTGCCTGGCTGCAGGGGCTGTGTCAGGACCCATGGGCAGTTCTGCCTTCCCCTCCTCAACCCAAGCAACTTGGAGAACAGGAGCAGGACTCCAGAGTCTTTGCTTTATGCCAGTAACGACTCTCTGGAGTATTCCCATTTTCATGGATTTACTGGCTTAATGGTTTGTTAGAATGATAAAAGCTGGTTAATTATCCCTTATGAGAGTCTACCTCCCCACCTGCCTTCCTCACCCCTAGGCTCCCCATGGCTATATATTTGTCTTTTGTTCATTCATTTGATTTGGAGCTGAATAAATTGGGAAAGCTGGAGTGATTCATGTACTGTGGATTGCATATTGATCTGGCACGCTTTCCTCCTTAAAGCCCCCATTAGTCATGCCGATCAATAGTTCCTTCTGGCCGGGCATCTGTGTTTGTGGAGCCGAGAGGAGGAGGTACAGTCTGGGGGAAGGTCTGTGCACTTCACAGCCCCTGCCCAGCCCCTTCTATTTTGCACCCTCACTTGACAGAAATTTGGATGCTGGAAACTTTGTGGAAGTAGGATAGCTCTGCGATGTTCACAGCCTCTGTCTCCATAGTCACGTCTTAACCTTTGACTTCATCTCCTGGATTCTGTCCTGAGCTAGCAATGCCTGAAAGCACTCACCAGAGCAACTAAAGAACTACATGTACCTGATGCAGTTACAAACAACAACATACAATTCCTCCTCGCCTGCCACACAGATAGCAAGGCACATTCACCCGGGTTTATGAGTAGGTGTGTCTCCAGACTCGCAGAAGGGATTAGTGGTTGAAGCAAAGACTTCATCTCAACTACCCTGTGCACTGTTTAGCATTTCCTTTGTCAGGTCATGCATCAAAAAAGCTGCTTTAGGAGAGAGAATTGCAGGCAGAGAGGTGAGGAGAGCTAGGCGTTGGTCAGGGAGGGCCAGCAGGCAATGGGGGCCAGCAGGCAATGGGGGCCAGCAGGCAATGGGGGCCAGCAGGCTGATACCCGCTAGACCCCGAGCAGTGTTGGAAAACTTTCCCAGGGGCAGCAGAAAGGGAAGCTCATTTGCAGCTGTGACAGTTAGTTCATCAGGTAAGAGGGGCTGAAGTAGAGACTACCTAGACATAATCTGCCTTAGATTCAGAGGTTTCAGGCTTTCCTGGCAGGAGGCAAAATGAACACGGGAAGATCTGCAAGTTAAAAGCAAGGAGAATCGAAGGCGGCAGAGATGGGGAGGGACCAGGAGCTGAAGAAAGGGAAGGGGGACTTTCCGGGCTGCACCTAACAGCAAAGGGGTGAGTTGGAATGGAGTCAAAAGAACAGAGGTTAGGTGCACCTAACCTTTCTCTGCCACTGTGTTCATTTGGGGCCATAAGTCTCCTGCTTTCTCTTCAGAACTGATCACAGACTGTGCTGGGAACAGCTAGGAGCATTTGTCCTGTGCTTCCTGCAGGCCCAACTGGTCCTGGCCAAAAGATCTCACTAGGTTTCAGATCTCACTGGGTTTCAGACCGTCCCTGCAAACTCAGTCAAACCTGAGGCTGCTGGGAGCTGATGTGTCAAAGCTTCATGTGGGCCTGGTCGTGTCCATTCCATAGGTCCCCTTCTTTACGTCCGTGTTAGATACACAGCAGAAGGGGTGACAGGTATGCCTTGTCCTGTCAGGCTGATAAAATCCTTCAGCAGCTTCAGATGTGCCAACACGTTCTGCCTGCCAAGTTCAGGGTGATCGGAGCGTCTGACAGACAGCAGCTTCCCTGTGTGTTAAACATTAATAGCTTTCCAGCTTTGCCTCTGGATTTTCTGTTGCTAAGACCCGAGTTGCCTCTCTGGAGATGTCAGTCTGCGACAGAGCAATTACTGCCCAAGCTCCCCACTTGTGAAGAGGTCCAATGGCTTCTGCACAGAAAGGGAATGGATTGGCCAAGAATGATTAAAAGAAATATGGGGGCACGAAGGGACAGAATTGAGGTTGTGTTGCATGGTGGGGGTAGAGGCCAGATGCCGGATCGAGGAATCCAGCTCCACAGAGGAAGATGAGTGATTTGATTTCAGAGAGATGTTGTCTCCAGTATCTGATTACTTCCAGTAGCTTGAACAAAAACTAGGGCCACGGTCCAATCCTGCCACCATGTTCATCTGCATCCTCTTCTTCTCTCATTTTGAATAACTTTCCGAGTACCCATCTGCATCCTCACCTGATATATTTCTGCAGAGTTTTTGCTCTCTGCTCTGCTCTTCTCCAGTGATGGCTGCTTTTCAGGGAACCTGCTCAAGGATGTAAATATAGCAATGTTTTATAAAGTCTCAGCAGCCTTTTCTCCTTTTTCTTTTGTATATGATTCACAATTTTGTCTTTCGGGAAAACTCATGCCAGTGAAATATGTCTTCTCTGTGAAATTTCGCCAAGATGAGGGTTTTCCCTGCTGAAAATATCTGAAACTACAAGTGTTAGAGGTTCTGGTACAAATCTGCCTTCATGATATTCACCATTTGGAACTGATTCAAGATTTTCTTCATGGCCACGTGATCTTTCACATAGGCTAGATTTGACAACAAACTCGTATTCCCTGCCAAAAAAGGAAGAACCCTTTCATGAAAACAGGATAAGTTCCAATTCAGCAATGATCCATGTAAACACAAAAATATAGGGTGCCATCTTTCATAAATCTAGGCATTAAAAGATCAGCTAACAGTAAATGGCATGATTGCTTTGAAACCTACATAATTTGCACTGTTGTGTGGAGGAATGTGGACACATGAAATAAAATCAGCAGGGCACAATTGTTAATTACTAGAGCAAGAGTTCTTTCCTCAAAGTGTGTGTTTCTCTGTGTAGGTCTCTCTCTAACCCTCTCACACTCTCTTCTGACTCATGTACCACAAAGGTGGTTTTCTACTGGTGCTTGGTGTAGGGGACACCAGTTCACAGCCTGGCTCAGACCTGCAGGAACTGGAAAGAAGAGTCACAACCAATCCTGCTGCTTCAGGTCTTTTTACTAGTCCCGTGTTACTTGTCAGCATCACAAGACTTTGCACAGCCTCAGTGTGCCTCTTCAGAGGCAACAGAAGGACTTGATGCACACGTGGCAAGTCAGGATGTGGGAATCAGGAGTTTAGGGGAAGGGGTCCTGTAATTTGCATCTCAATAGCGTTTAGTCTCTGCTTGGAGAAGACCAACCAGGTTGGTGGGGAAGGCTCTTGCCCCTATCTGGAGGTCTGACAATCCTATGCACTGATTTTACAGATCTTTCTGTGCTGGTTTGTATGTGACAGGAGGCAACTCAGGCTCCCTGGCAGAGGGTTTGCTTTGTTCAGTAAGCAAGCCCAGCTGCCAGCTTTCTGACTGCATCAGCCCTGGGCTATCTGAGGAGGCAGGGTGCCTTGGAAAAGACATTCCTCTTCTGGAAATGTAGGGGTTTTTTTTCTCCATGTTGCAGAATGATGCAGATGGGCACAAGCAGAGAGGTGTGTGAAGCAAGGGAAATTCCAAACAGCTTGCAGTTTGAGGCATGGATTTTTGCCGTGAGGAAAGCACTGGCTCAGCTGGGGACAGCTGTGGCCCAGGGACAAGTGAGAAGGAGCTTTCTGTCATGCTGATTTGCCTCCCCTGACACCAGTAGTTGCAAAGCAGTACACCTAGTACCGCAGCATGCAGGCTCTTCTGCCCCAGGGAGCTGCGTGAGACTGGTGTGCTGGCTGTGGGGTGCTGCAGGGCCCCCTCCCTGGTCACGACTGGGACCACACGAGGAGGATGTCCCCCCGTGACCCAGAAGCTTAGCATGAAATGGAAGTCTTGCAAGTTCCTCCAGCCTCAGCAGCTTTCTGCAGCAGAGGGCCAAAGAGATGCAGGCATTCTGTGCAGGGAGCCTGCTTGAGCAGAGGAAGCAGCAGCTTACATGGTGCTGAGCACAGCCGCTCACCCCTCAGCCTCTGCAAGTTGAAGGGACTCAGCAGAATCTTTCCTCACTGAGGAGAATGTCCCTCTTCTCTCCTCTCCTTGGCTGCTCAGGGAGGAGCATGGACCCTTCCCTGTACCCTTTTCCCCCTGGTTCCACTCATGGGCGTCTGTTGCCTGAGTTCACTTAAGAGCCCTGCCCATAAATACTCACTTTTTATAGCTGCAGCCAGACTCTGAGGGATTATATGGCCTAATGGTTCCATCCATTTGCTTTTCTAATAGTCATATTAATAATATTGTGAGTGCTTGGAGTCACAGATAAATCCTAGTGCTATAAACCCACTTCTGCATTTCATGCCACAGAGCCCTTTTCACTCAAGTCACTCCTCTGGTACAAAGCTCTCCTCTAGCTCAAGGCATGTATCACTATTCTCCAAGGCCCTAACTGAATTCATTAGAGACAAGGCCTGTTGCTTTAATCTGTGGATGAAGTTTTCCCTCCACTGTTCCCCCCCCCGATATGCGATATGCACACGTTTTATTACAGTCCAAAGGAAAGTGTTTATTAATTTCTCACTCAGTTGTTTATCAGGTGGAATTGTTGGACAAGGAGAGAGCAGATGTTCTCTAGAAGGAAAGAGCATTCCCTGGCTGCTGGCAAGGTGAGAGCACCAGGACCTGTCGCCACCAGACTTGGGGTTGAGCTGCATCACCCCTTGGTGCCTCAGTTTATCCCTGTGGCCAATGGAGCTGGTGGGGCAGAACCTTCCTCAGACCATGCTCTGCAGCCATGCAGTGCAGAGCCCCATGGTGATGCAGAATCACTTTTCACGTAGGTAGCACTGATTTTATCACAGCACTGCGGGCACTGGGGTTGGATGCAAGCTTTCCCTTTTGCCGTGGTCTCATTTACCAACACAACCGCACCAACTACTTAACCTCTCCTGGTGAAAATAACTTGAAAGAGATAAGAGCAGAGGGGAAAAAGAAATAAGGTCACATATTTACCAGCCTGTTAATATTTATGAGGACTATGAACCAGATTAATTTCCATGCACCATTTCACCTGCAGTGCTTTCCTTCCATATTTATGTAAAAGGAAAATAAATAGACAAATAAAAAGAAATCCAAATATCTAGCTTCTTTTAGATGGTGTATGAGCCATCTGTCATTTAAATCAGGATGTTTCGCTTTATGCAGAAAGGGTCTTACTCTGTGTCTTTTTGGTTAGTGGGAATAATTTTCCAAGCCTCAGGCCAAGGTCTGGCTTCCCTTTGAGAGTTGTGTAGCCATCTTCTGTGTCAGCTTGGGCATCACTAGCTCTGTATTGCTGCCTGGCAGCAGGAATTCACAATTCGCCTGGTTTTTAAGATGCAGAGACCCAGGGAGATTTTTCTGGGGAGAGCCAAGAGCAGTCCTTGCGGGATAGGGCTCCTGACAATATGTTACAGCACAGGGAAAGAGAATTTGTGTTGAAGGGTTGAGAGTATTATTGCAGGGGCAAGGTAGCTCGAGAGCAGACTGTTCATGTGAGTGGTCCCATACAGACCGATGGGAAGCAAGACCTACAGGTCAGAAAGGGGTGGGGAAGGGCCATCCTCAGAGTCACAGAGGAAGCAAAAAGCAGGGCCAGTGACAGACCCACTGTACTGACAGACCATATAATGCACTATCCATTTAAGTGCACTTCATCTACCTAATCCCAGGTGGTTGTATATTTGTTACTCAGAAATACAACTGCTGCAAGTTGGGTACTCCCAATCCCCCAGAGAAATATTTTCATATTGTCTTGAAGAGAAACATAGTCAAGTCTGTTTATAAAACTAGTTACTGGTATAAATTAACATTTAAAACCCTCTACAGTTTACATTTCCATTTGTAAAACCTCCTGTTAGGATTATTTGATAATGCAAATTCTCATCTACTGCCTTAATAGGTCCTTCAGTGTTGGGGTGGGTTTTGATTTCAATTGCTTTTTTTTTTTTTTCTTTATTCTTCTAGTAATAGGATCTGCTATACATATGACAGACTTGTCAGTGGAATTTTAACAAATAATATTACGTGAACTTTAAATGCCATTTGTATCATCAGTTTTTAATTTCAAAAGTGTCACCTTATTGAATTTTGGGAATATGTAAATTAACAGTTCACCTCCTAAATTTCATGGCAGCCCAACGTGACTAGAATACTTTCTGCTGATATTTCTGTTTATTTAATCCTTGCAGCATAAGGGAAAGATTAGCTGTTCATATTTTGTGTATTTGTTTTATAATTGCTTGGTTTTTTCATTAATGAAGTGATTTAGAGTTATGCAAAACAAGGTACAAACTGTATTTGAAGTTGACTATGAAATATACAGCTGGGGGGGGGGAACTTGGGCTACAGAAATAGATGGTACTGTGCACCAGCATTTGCTAAGAGTCTTACAAACCCTGTATTCATCTGGCTTTACAATGAGATACATAAAAAAAAAAGACTCTAACTGTGCGTGTTGCATCTACAGCGAAAGCAGGGAGGTAGCTAATTCGGCCATCCAGACTCTGCTCCTTTGAAGAGCTTTACGTCCTGATAAACCACTATTCCCCTTTAAGAAACATCACATGGTTAAAAGCTTCACTTTTTATTAGTGTTTAAGGACCCCCAAAAGGTACTGCAGATATTGAAACCTTGTTTTGAGGGAGGCTTGCTTAGAACTGTTAATAATGCTTGCAGGGAAAAGGAAATGGGAATGATGGTCTTTTCAAGTGACAGAGATGACACAGAACTTGTTTTTGGAGGCATTTCTCTGTGGGACAATGTAGAGAAGCTGCGGGAAACAGGCTGAAAACTCATGTCCTGGCATCACTTAGACAAAGAGCTTCTGCAGAAACACAGCCCCTTTACAGCTAGATAAATAACTCCCTTTGGATCATTTTGCTACACCAACTTCATGACCCATGCCAACGTGCTCAAACACAAGAAAGGATCATCATGTTAATTGCAATCCTCTTGTTATGCAAAGTAATCAGCAGGCTAATGTCCCATGTTATTACCTGGAACTGCATACACCTCCATTTAAACAGGAGCCAGGATGTGTGGGAAGACAGACCTGAGACCTACAGCTGGCTGGGCTCTGGGGTTCCTTGGGAAGGCAGACAACTCTCTCAGACTGTTAGTGAGTGTGACAGCAGAGGGGAGCCAGCGTTTGTGACTGAAGGAGAACAAAACACTCTCCTGTGAAAGCCCCTCTGTTCCTGGGCCATATTGTTCCTTAAGTCTGTTTCTTCCTCTTCCTCAGATGTCTGCTAAGCCCATGAACCACTCTTTATACTCACTGCCCTGAGACATTGCCCAGGCTGGGCAGTCTCCATCCTTAGAAGTTTTCAGGACAGGATCAAGTCCTCAGTGACCTGATCTGAACTCACAGGTAGCTCTGCTTTGAGTAGGAGGCTGGGCTTGAAATCCCCTGGGGTCTCTTCCCCCCTGAACTCTCCCGTGATGACAGGTACTGAGCCTTTAGCTGGAGATTGCTCATGGATGTCACATCACAGTTGCTAAGGCTTCTGCAGGTGAAGAGCTGCAAAAATACGCGGTTTTTGGGTCAGTTGTTATTTTCTATTGTTGTTTATTTCAAAAGAACTGGATAATTATTTGAGTAGAAACATGCTGGTGGGATGAATTACACTTGTCTGTGGTGTTTTCCCGCCCCAGCACCGGTTTCTAACGGGGGTGGTACTCCCTGGAGGATTATTTGACTCCTGTAAGCAGCTTTTGATGTGCTGTAGCACACAGTTCTGGGAGAAGGGAGCTGGAGCCAAAGCAGCCGGCTGTGTTTGCTAGAAGCACACGCTCTGCTCTGCGTTGTTGATCTCATTCATTTGAAGGGAATATAGGGCTTTTGAAGTGACACTGATATTAAGTAAGCAAAGTGCTCTGCTTAATCACTGACTGTGCGCGCTCCTGAGAGAGATGAAGCCACCTTCTCTCTCACACCCAATATGAAACATCCAGAGCAAAGTAAGCGTGCTCCGAGTCCCTCCTGGGGAACCACAGTGCAGCAAATGTTTGTGCGTGTGCAGAGGAGGGACCCCAGAGGCACTGAAACGAGACAAAAGAACCACAGAAAACAGCGTCCCCTTGAGATGTCCCTCAGTATCGCAGGCCTTGGGATGCAGTAATTCGGATTATTTGTACAGAGAGATCCCCTGCCTTTGCGTATCGGGCAGAATGGTGCTCAGCGGAGTCCTCTCGGTTTCAGCCACAAGCGCTGGATAAAATACTGCTTGTGGTACCCCATCAAACGTGTCACAGCAGAATTGCTGCCAAAGTGGAAGGGCCAGCTTAGCAAGGCCTGTGTTCCTCTCAGTGCTCTCTTTAGCTCACAGCTCTCCAAAACCCATGTCCTCCTAGACAGTGGCAGAGAGACAATTACCTTTCTTTCTTGGTCTTCCCCTCCCCTCCCTGGCCTTCTGCTCACACATCCTGCCACTTTCACATGTATTTCTTTCTCTCCTTTTCTCTAAACCTCTCTTGTCTTTTCTCTTTAAGCTGCAGTGGCAGTCGCTGGGTTGTGGGAGCTTTCAATTTCCTATTCAGTTCATCATGGAGCAGTAATTTTCTGCACTTCCATAATTAGGGGAATTTTAAGCAAACTACCCTGTGGATGATTACAGCCGGATTCAATTTCTGTTGCTTTGATCACCAAAGGACGAAGATGCTGCTTGAATATTTGGTTATGTGCTCTGCCTGAAGAAGAACCTCATGCCAGCTGCTGCCTTCCCGCCTTCCCTTTCCACCTCACTCCTTTCAGCACCCATCACCCCTCCCTACCAATTCAGAGACTGTCTTTCTACTGCTTCTTTAGCTCAAGTGGAAGTGAATGCCCCTTCCTGAAAGATGAAGCTCTATTAAAATCAGGATGTTTTCCCAGCTAAGAGGCAGCATGATCTGATTGTTAGAGCAGGGCATAAGGAAAGCAGAGTCAGGGAATTTAATTTACAGGTTTGTGCCTCAGTTTCCTCATCTATAAACTGATGGGGCCAAGGGACAGGGTGTTAATTTGTTGTTCTGCTTTGTAAAGGCTCCTACATGCAGTCTTCCAAGGGCAAAATGCAAGCCTGATTTCTTGGGGCTGCAAGATGGTTTGGGAAACCCTGTGACATCAAGGTGTCTTTGAAGAGATAATTGATTCTTCCTGGTTTTATCAGCTTTTAACACCCAGGAATAAACACAAGACCTTTTGCCATCACCTTTTTGCTTTAGCTATGCTTTAGCTATCTCCCTGATCATCTGCTTTCTGCTCCAGGGCTGGGAATTCATCCACAAGAGAACAGCGCATTGCAGCATTTATCGTTTCTAGTTCTAGGGAGGGGAAAAATGACAGCATGGCCAAAGCTTCTGAGGATGCCCTGTGTGTTTCCAGAGTCTCCACAAATGCCTACTGAGGGCTGCAGTGAGCGGGAAGGATGTAGGACAGGAGACACAGGGAGATGCATTTCA
This sequence comes from Actenoides hombroni, assembly GCA_024336885.1. Classification (NCBI taxonomy): domain Eukaryota; kingdom Metazoa; phylum Chordata; class Aves; order Coraciiformes; family Alcedinidae; genus Actenoides; species Actenoides hombroni. Next base: position 64,750 of record WUAM01000263.1, read on the forward strand.
GGATTGGCGAAGACAGCAGAGGACAGGGGCTGGGGGCGATCAGTAGAACAGTCAGACTGCAGTGTACCCAGATTGTGGCAGGACATGCACCAGACCCTCCATAGCCCTTCCCAGCAGAGAGGCAGGTCAGACTGGGCCTTCCACAGGTAGCTCTTCTCAATGAGAGATCACACTTGAGGAGGTTCTGCCTTCCTGTTCCCAAATGTGAGCATGATGGGCTGTCAGCTCCGGTGTATTAATAGACTATTAATGATTCCAAGTTTCCTGAGCCACGTGTATGGGTTTTCCATAGGTTAATTAGGCCATATTTCAGGATAATTACAGCTGTATATTTCTACACTAATTAAGTGGCTTTAAAACATACCCACAGTGTGGCTCAGTGAATCATAATTAAACTTCCCCTGCCTCCTGCTATACACTATGGAACTAATACCCATAAAAGACCCAAACGCTGCTCCTTGCCAGCAGCAAATTAGAGCTCGCAAAAATAATCTTATGGAATGTATCTTTTTTATAGAATCGTGTACAAATTAATTCAAAATGAATATTACATGAGTCATCAAAATGCTTCGTCTTCCTTCTCTTTATTTATATTTATCCTCCCACGTGAACTGTCACCTGATGGGGATGGCGGGGAACCAGGGTGAGGGGAGAGTGACTCATTCATGCAACGTTTGCCGACAGCACCGTGCTTTACTTTTCCCTCCCTTTGAGCCGGGGAAGGTTTAAGGTCCGTGGGAAAATTGTCAGTGAAATCTACACTTATTTCTTCCGCTTCCACGACAGTCGGAGTGCCCAAGCAAAGCGCGGGCTGCCGTTAGGTGCCGGTGGGGTGCAGGAGACCGGTACTGGATGCTGGCTGGCTGTCACTGCCCCTCTGCTAGGCGTCTGTCACCCTGCAGCTCTGCAGGTGCAGAGGGTTGTGTGGGGCAGGCAGAGGTTGCCTGGCCTGGAAGTGCTCCGGCATGCCCAGGAAATGTGTGGTCAGGGACACAGGTAGCCCCAGTGGTGCTGGCCCTTGGCAGGTTGGTCCTCTCTGTGGACTGTGACCTTCTCCAGCATGGAGAGCATCTTCTGTCTGATTACTGTTTATTCTTACAAATGCCAGGGAGTCTGGCTGCCCTCATGGAAGAACCTCTTTTCTGGCCTAACTGCAGCCACAAATGTTTTTCTCTGTTTGCCTCTTGTCTTCGCCACTGTTTGGCTGGGGAACTGATGTTCCCTCCTCCTTTTTCCTCTGCATCAGATGCCCTTTCAGCCTCTGTTTTGGTTGGACAAAAATGCCAATCCCTTCTCGTCCGGGTTTGTCATTCCCTAAACAATCCCAGTAATGCCTGCTCTGTACTGGTTTCTGTTTCTCAAGGTGTGATCTACCCTTTCTTTGTGCCTTGTCTCAATGTATTATCACTGTCTCTTGCCTGCTGGAAAGCTGCTGTTGAGCCATTCTGTTTTTTTCTGGCTGCTGGCAGACACACTGTCCTGACACTCAGCTGCGGGCTTCCAGACTCTACTGCAACGCAACTAATAATGGAATTCTTCTCCCTTACATCAGATTTTGCCATTTCCAGTGAAATTTTGTCACTCCTGTGCAAAAGTACACTTTTATTTGGTTTCACCCCCGCTGTCCTCCACCCCCATCTGGGTTTGTGAGCGTTGTTCAGCAGTTTAAAAGGCGATGGGATTAGATACAGAGAAATGTCTTGGCCAGCAGATTTCAGGCAACATCCGTTTGCATTTTTTCAGCTGATTTACTCTAGCTGTATCTTCAGGCCTTTATTGTGAGCTTGCAGCAAACATTCGAGTGGACGAATTAATAATTAGATGGTGCAGTGATGGGTGCTCTAGAAAGAAAATTATACAGATAGACAGACAGATAGAGAGATAGACCGGGCTGGCTGAGAGAAGCAAATTTTAAGCAATGTTGTAGCACATTAATGGAAATCAAATGTGATATTCTTATTCACCCTGGAAACTCATTCCAGGGGTTGAGTTCAGCTACTCAGGAGACAGGCACAGTGCTGTGTGAGCAGCACAGCCAATCTGAGACAGCTCTCGTTTCCAGTCCTGAATTTTTACAGCTAATTCCTGCTGCAAAACAAAGCAAATTTAAAACTTCCACTAGGACCAGGGTTTCGCACCCAGAGTCTCTCTGCCATTTTTATGAGTAACCTCACCTAATGAATAGACTCTGGGAGAGACATCTTCATGCAGAGAACTCACAGACAGGAATGGAAGCCAAATTTGTAGGATTATTGATGAATTATTCAGCCATCTCTGCCTGTAACGCTGACATGTGAGTCAGGAGCTTAAAGCCCTGAGGCACCACGTTCATTGTGGGGATATGAATCCTGGAGCGCTGTTTTATAATCAACATATTGCATAAATACCTCTTGTGCAAATTAATTTTCTCTAAGTCTCAGGTCTTAATCTCAAGTGCCTCCTGCTTGGGAATAAAAAATTAAGTTCTGGGTGGGGATCATTCCCTATGGCTCATGTCAAAAGTTCTTCCTGAGCAAAGGAGGCAGGAAAACTGCTTGGTTCATTACTTATTTATTTGTAATGAAGGGAAGAGGGAAAAATGCAACAAGACAATTCAGGTGAGGTATAAGGGGAAGCTTTCTAATTATGAGAGGAGTGAGGCATAGAAACAAGTTATCCAGAAGAGTCATTGCATCTCCTCCCTCAGAGGCTTATAAAGGTGGGCTTTGCCAGAATCTGGCAAGGACGTTTTGGATATATAGGATTCTGCTTTAGTGAAAGAAGAGGGGTGTGATGTTCTCCTGAGTTCCCTCCTAGCTGTACTTGTCTAAGACAGAAAGGAAGAAAATTAAATTACAGGTCAGCTGAGACAGGCCTGGGTTGTGATGAAGATGTTTCAGAAACATCACTGGGTGTGGGAGACATTAGCCTCGGCAGTATGCACATTCCCCAGCATGGATGAAACCTGCCTTAATTCAAGCCACAGATGCCTTGTCCTGCAACAACCATCATCACTAAAGACAGCTTACTTTTTCAAAAGGTCTGTAAGCAGCAAGGAGAGAAGAAGAGGGAATTTAGCAGATCTTTGAAGGCTTCCACCTCCGTTCTGTCCTGTTCCCTGGAGTCCAAGTTTCAGGTCAAGCACTAACGTAGGAGGGTACTTCTCCCCTCAGCCAAATGTAAATCTCTTCTAAGCCTTGCCCCAAAGCCTCCAGAAATTCCAACAGCAGTGTCTTCAAAAAACCCACTGAAACTGGGTCATTGTTAAACATGCAAGTGAGGATTTCTAAAGCTGTTTTAAAGATTTGGGTGCTTTTTCCAGTTCAGAAAGAAGGGAGTCAACCTTCCCCTCTGTCTGTCCACCCAGGTTCCTGGACAAAACTTACCAGATGCCATTAACCCAGCTTTCACGTTTCAGTCCCCACTGAGCTATTTTTGTGGCTCTGGAGAAACCAAGGGACTGTATTTTGATGCTACCTGCTAAATGCCCTGCAACACTTAAACAAGAAGGCGCTGTAGAAAATGTCAACCATTATCATTAGTTGCTCCTCTGTGACTTTTATGTGGCAGGCACCAGAGTCTATAGCAAGCTACTGTTACTGTAAAAATATTCTTGTATGTTTGTGGCTGAGCTGGAGGGCAGATCAGGAGAAGGGGGATAAGTGTTTGCAGCTGCTGAGAGGGATGAAGGGGACTGATGCTGTGCAGTGGCTGGCAGAGGCATGGGGAAGAGGCAAGACTGGATGCAGCTTCAGTAGGGCTGGGGCTGCACCAGGCAGTGCTTCCAGCAGGAGCTACAGTTGGCTGCAGTAACTCAGTCCCTGAGTGCAGGCACGGGAGGGGTTGGTCCTCTGAATGCAAACAGACTTTGTTGTGGATGGCCTGAGAAAGTCACATTTTTTCCTGCAGTTGGATGGCAATGGTATATTTGTGGTGACTTCTAGCAAAATTCTGCATTAGGGAGCGTAACTGGGTGTCCTGGGTTTGATTAGGTTCACTGATCACCAGCAGCTGCATACTTCAACCAATGGAAGTGAAGTGTGTCTAAGAAGAGAATCTGACCACTACATCTGCTTTCAGAGACACTCCTTCCTGGCAGACAGCACCTCTCTGGTGAAGGCTGTGGGTGTGTGGCTTGGCAAGACCACTGAAACCCAGCTGAGCTCCCATCTCCCCCTGCCTCTCCTCCTGCTGAGGGGAGGCATGCTCCCCCAAAACAAGCCACAGCCCCTTGCCTTTGTCTTGCCAATACAGCTGGTAACAGATTAAAGGAGAGAACTGAGGATTTGTTCTAGAAGAAATGCTATCACCTTGGGCAGTTTTAATAAACTGATAATCAAATAAAGAACAGACTATGATAAATTAACATCTTTTAAGAGGAACCAGGCAAGATTGTCCTTTTAAAGCCACTGTCAGTGTTGTAACTGGTAAGAGAGAGGAGAGGAGAAGGAGCAGTCGAGGGGAAAAGCAGGGTTTAAAAAAAAAAAAAGGCATTTAACCCTGCGTGTTAGACATGCGAAACCCGCGTCTAATTTCCGAGGGCCTTACAGCGTGTGCGAGCACTGATAAGACCCCGTGGGAAATTGACAGCTCGGGCTGAGGCGTCTCTGCCTTAAAGCTGGGCTTTATTGCCCAGATAACGGAGCGAGCCTGGCTGAGCATGACTGCCCTATTAAACTTGCCGTCCGAGGAAGGAGAGGTGAGGAAAGAAACACATTCCTATTAAGGGCACTATTAATTAATGAGCAAACGTGCGTGCGCATTGATACAGCATTTGTACACCCAGAGGCACATCTGGCCCCGGGTTGTGTGCGGGAGAGGAGCAGAGTGGAGGGGGAGAGGCAGGTCAGACAGTGGAGGGAGTAGGAGGCGGTGTGAGCATTGTGCGATACAGGGTGGCTTGGAGATGTGGGCAAGAAACTGGGTGTGAGAAACAGGTAAACAGGGAGCAGTCCATGTGCAAACCACGTTTAGGCACATTCCGCTGTGTTTGTGAGGACAGGCGTGCAGCAATGCATGAGGAGTGGAACATGCAGAGGCTGGATAACAGCGTAGTGCTGCTGCTGCCTGATGGAGCAGCTGTCTGAGCTTGGCTGTGTGATGCTTTGAGTTCTGTGCTGTGGGTACCAAAACTCTGACAGCTTTCCTGGGCAGTGTTACTGTGCCTGATGTGTTTCCTGAGAATGTTATCCCGACACTTTTGATGCTGTTTTACATGCATCTCTATCCCTGGGGCTCTCCCCAGCTAAGATCACTGGTGATCAGTAGGGCAAGTAGAAAGGGGAGAGATGTGCAGCCTTTGGGTCTCTTCCAGGTGTGAATCCCTCCTCTCCGCAGCCAGGGAAGGTCCCATCTCAGTGCCTGGACAGAGGCCTAACACGGCACTAAGTGGCAGGCAGTGCTGTGCCCCTACCCTGTCCTCACTGTTAGCTGAAGCCAGTGTACTGGAGAGGAGGGAACAAGTGGCCTGGAGGACTTCAAAACGCTTGGGCTGGAGCAGGCCCGTTAAATCAGAGCAGATGGTCACATTAGCCCTGCAAAACAGCAGCAACTCTCCCCGTTCATCACTGGCCCCCCATCCAGTCTCAGCCTTCCAATTTTCTCTGCAAGCTTTTGACAGCTGCTCCCAGGGAAATTGCACTCGTGTGGTGAGCCAGGGTTAGAGAAACGTGGTCCTCACCTCCTTTTCATTACCAATAAGCACATGATCCCTTTGTCTTCTAAAGCAATTTCATAGCCGGTGCACAAACACGGACCCATCAAAGGAGCCTTTCACTGGGCTGGCACAAGAGACAATGGGAAGCAGATACACCTTCATCAACAAAGAGCCGCATTTCCATTTTGATAACAAATGTCTCTGGCTCCCCGTTGAACACCCGCATCTTGTTTTCCCTCTGTTTTCTCTCTCGCCTTCCCCGAGCCAGCGCGAGGAGTCCGCCAAGCAGAATGGTGTGTACAATAGCATTTCCCCCTTCCCTCCCTTTGCCAGTTGTCGTGCTGACAGATCTGATAGGCCTGCATGCCACGGTTTGCCTCTCATTCTAAACAGGAGAGAGAGAGAGAAAAAAGCAGGACTTATTTTCCTCCCATCAGTGTTATCTTCCTCTTTCATGTTCTCATTACAATGCCACCATGGTGATAGAAAGGGAGAGATTCAGGAGCTGCCAAAAGACCTACCAGGTGTTTCTCTGCGTGTGCCTTTCCCCCGGGTGTTTGCACACTGGACAGAATGTAGGTCCCGTGTCCCTGGAGCACTCACAGGCTTGCACCACGGCTGAGCGTGACTCCCCAGGCTTGTTATTTTAACCGGCTGCCTGGATGCAAATAGAACAAGAGGGCTCCCGACCAGCTGATGTGTGGCAAACTCTGCATGGGCATGTACAGGGCTGCTGTCCTGTTAGGATTGGTGAACATGGCCCTAACCATAGAAAGACAAGCAAACTGCTATTGTAATTAGAGGATTCCACCCATTTCTAAATTACTTTCCTGTTTTACATCCTCCCTAAACTGAAGATCTTGAGGAATTGCATAGCAGATCTCAAGCCATGTTTCAGAAGATGAGCAACACTGATTCCTCTTGCTTTTGCCAAACTGAAAAAGCAAGGCACTGAGTTGCTGTCCATCCCTCTGTCTTGGCCTGATGCTGTCCTGTGGTTAAGGTGTTTCTGTGCTGCCTGAGCAAGACCAGCATCTTGTGACTTGTCTGCACCACTGACAAGTTGTTAGGCATTGTGTTACAGAGGGAAATTAGCATAGACAGCCCTCCTGGTTCAGCTGCTGTCTCCCAGGCCTTGTAATATTCATGTCCCCACAGCCAGGGAAATGTGAGCACATTCCTCTGTGAGCAGCTCCCAGCTGGGTGTCTCCTGACAGAGGAATACATCAGGGAGAGAGTCGAAGCCAATGGGGACAGAGGGTGGTGAGCTGAGAGAAATTCTGCTCTGAGCATTCAGACTCCAAAACAACGCTGCCCTGCTGTTGTCATGGCTGTCCAACTTCACAGCTGACCTCAGCCTCTGGGGATCCTGGGAAAGGCAGGTGAGGAAATGAAGAGCTCCAGCTCTCTGTCCTCAGGAGCACTCTGATGGAGCGCTAGCTGAGCACAGCAAGGCGGAGTTTGCTCCCTCCAGACTGTTGGGAGAGGATCCTGAAATGTGCTTGGAAAGACTATATAGGTCTATATAGCCTTTACTGCTTTCAAGTGTCAATCCAGAGGCGGGCTCTGGCGCAGGAGCTGGCCAGAGTGCTGCTTAGGCCATCTCCTTCCTCTCAGCCTTCGGGAACGAAATGCAAACGAGCAGGAGCAACTCCCTCTTCTGATGGTGAAGACCATATGCATGCACTTGCTGCTGGTCCTCGGGAGACAGATGGGCTTTACTCTCAAGAGCTTGTTTTTATGGTCTTTATCTCATCTACCAACATTTCTTGCTCTGGCAAAATTTCCAGCCTCAGCAGAAGAGCAGTTTCCTTATCAGACTCGTTTTGAGAGGACAAACAGACGCCTTCTTTCATTACAGTTCCTGTTGGTAGCATGACATGGTGCAGGGATTGAGGGAGAAGCAGGGAGAAGAGGGAAGCTGATTTGGAAGGAAAAAAAAAAAAGTGAGAAAGAATGGGTGAGAGACAACCTAAGGAGAGGGAGAGTGGAGTGTGAAGAGGGTAAGGAAACACACAGGAGACTTTTTAAAGGTAGGAGGGAGTGAAAGACTGAGGAAGTGATGAAAACAGAAACAGAAAGAAGCATTGCATATCATAGATTGTTCTCCAGGAATCCAAGATCAAAATGCCAACTAAATTAGGGTATTATAGGTCACCGAACAGAAATTACACAATGGCTGAGTCTCTAACAAAGGTTAAAACACAGAACAAAGACAAATAACGGCACAATGCAGAGGCAGTGACCATAAACTCCAAACAAAAAGGAGGGCGTTGCGGAGATGATGGGAAAGCAGAAGAAATCGTTGTTTGCAATCAGTGTTCAGTGGGTCAGATTGGAAAGGAAATGCTCTTTTCAGAGCTAGCGTCCTAGATGGCAACACAGATGCAAGTTTGACAAGGTCTTTCAGTAAAATTAATGCACTTAAAACACTCAGTAAGAATGAGAAGTCAACATCAGCTTAGGGCAGGCAGAAACATGCTTAAAATTTACAGTATCACATAGGAACATTCTAATGAAGGAAGGAAGGAAACCCTGGTTTCTCTGAGCTGCTGAATACAGCTTCCTGGGAAATTTTCAGTGTAATTTTTGGTTGGAAATAATAATTTAGCTAAATTGAGGCCCTTTGCCTTGAAAAGTGCAGTTTTGCTAAACTTCTGGTTTTGAAAACATTTGCAGAAAAGAATTGAAATGGTTGAAGTACGCCAGTTTTATCCTGGTTTTCCAAGGAAAGGGAGCTTATGAGATCACACCACATACGGTACACATGAGAAAAGGCAATTGGTTTTCTTTCCCCTCCTACAGCTCTTGAACCCTCTGACAGGCTGCAACCAAATTTGGCAAAGGGATAGTGGGCATCGGTCTTATTAAACTCTACACAGGTTTGTGCAAGAGGGAGGTCATGTAGAAAAGCTGTTGGCAGAGCAGCTGGGCTGTGACATCAAACTTCAGCACCCATTTTCAGAGCTGATTACTCTGTTCTGATGAGGAAAGAGCCTTGTGGTCTGTGGCATGTGCAGTCCCCATTGTCCTGCTGTGGTCCCTGGGGTCTCACATCCTCCAGCCTGGGCCCACAGAGTCCCAGAAACCCTGACTCGCCCTGATCTTATACATAAACCGTCTTTGCTCTCCCAGGCAGGCTGTCCTCTAGGTGACTTTTGGGGTTGCTATGGCAGCAAAATTGATAACTCCCATCTAAAAAGGCAATTCAGTGTTGCACAGGAAAATCAACAACATCCATCATGCCTGTACCCCATAGGTATGCTGGGGTATGTGGCCGCCATAGCTGCTTCAGATGTATTTTTCAGAAGTCCTTGTAGCTGCATGCTGTTGGTTGGGCCATCCTATGAAAAGAAAGCTGTGGAAAGTAAGCAAAAGATGTGCAACGTTCTCGCTTTGCCACAGATGTTTTACTTCACCTTAGATAAGTCTCAGTAGAGGGTGGCTGTAACCACGGCCGCTGCTTGTCAGGTGCTCAGCGGTGCACTGCTCTTTGGGGGGATGCTTTGGGGTCTGCATGTGGTGATAGATGCTCCTTCAGCTTCATATCTTGTTCTGCTGTGAGTCTGAGATAGCAAAGTCTTTGCCTGATTTCTTTAGGGTACTCTCTTTTTAATACCTCCTATCTGCCCGGCAGCCACTGAGGATGTATAAATAGAAAGAATCTAGGGATGCAAAGGCTGGAAAGGCAGGCCATGTGGCCTGTGACATAAAACCAGTTTGTTATCTTTCTCTCCAGACTGAGGGTGGAGCTGGGAGTAATTCATTCTGCCACCATCTTCCAGCAGCTGGCTTCAGATCTGAACCTGACAACTCTCCCTGCAGATGCAGGACCAGAGAATTTGTCTTTCAGCCTGTTAATTTTCCTTGCCCCTTCCCACAGACACTGGATTTGGCACATTGCATTTAGGAGGCATAGCTATCAACCCCTTTGTCCCTAGGCAGAGGGACCCGGCCGAGAGCATGAGCTCTAAATCATCACTTACTCCTCCAAGTATTTTCCAGCCTGCACCTCAGCTCTCCTTCCTGCCTCTCTCCGTGGTGGAAGGACAAATAATCATGACAAGGACAGGATGTTAAAGGCAGGCTCTCGTCCCTTCCCAGGACTCGTGTGCAGATGCAGTCACCTTCCTCTCCATTAATCCCAGGGAAGCTCTGCAAACTGCTGCTCCACAGCCCCAGCACTGGTAAATCTCTCTGGCACTCACAGCTGTTTATTCCCAGTTGGAGCAGCTGGGATTTGCAGCTCTATACGAGTGTCTGAGCAGCACTGGGGCCCTCAGGCACCCTCATGAATAACACTACTCAGTATGGAAATGATCTGTCTGGGGAGGGGACCAGGCAGAGCCCCTGGGCTGCCATTGTTGTCTCTTGGCTGAGGGGACCTCATCTGTCTGGTGTCCCAGCCTGAAGCCTGTCGCCTTGGTGAGGGTTTTGTACATAAAAAGGTTCACCCAGCACACACGGATAAAAGAAATTTTCCCCACAGCCTTCTGGCTTCTGAGTGAGCCTTAGTCTTCCCAGCTCCCTGTGTGCAAAGCCCCAGCACCGTGTACCCAAAGATAAGGGGGGCACATCCATTCAGCAACGACATCACTTACAGGCAACGGCAACTTCACCTTAAGTGTTTTTGGGTGCCCCTGCCAGCTGAGGCAACCCCAGGGAGATGTCTATATGTAAGGCTTAGGAAGGGCTGTCAATACCGATGTTAGTGATGTGCTCAGGCACAGGGAGCTCCTGTAAGCATGCAGATGAAGGAAACAACGCAGGCTGCAGTCCTTCCTCTCACTACCTGTGTATAACCACGCGCAATCTTGCCGTCTTTCTTTGCCATCCGCTGCCAGCCCTGTCTTTCTGTCCTGCTGTTCAGTGCACATCCAGTAGAACTCATGTCGTGCTGTTCTCAGTGACTCAGTAAGCAGGTATCTGGTAAATACACAAGAAGCTCTTGTGTCCCCAGGTTGCCCAGAGCCTGGGGAAAAGCTCTAGGAGTGCAGGCTCCAGCCCACTTGTTTTGACACCTCCTCGCCTGGCCAGCCAACGTGCCAGCCACTGCACCAAGTTGAGTTCAGCAGCCACATATTCTCAAGTGGGTGAGCAGGGAAGAATTTAGCCAAGACCCTATCAAAGCTGGAGTCAGAGAAACAGTGAGGTCTGCACCTCATTAAGTGAAGCTAGGAAGTGTGACGGTGAGCTGCAGGCTGCTGGATGTTCATGTTCTGCAAAAGGAAAAGTCTTCAAAGTCCTGAAAGTCTTGAAAGCAGAAGGAGGGGGGAAGAGAAGGGCTTGGTATCGAGTAGCAGCAAAACCCAGATAAATAGCAAGGCCAGCGCTATCCATGGTCTCTAAGGATCTCTGAGCAACTCAGACAGCTGGAAGTCTTGCAGGATTTGCTCTTTCTACTCAGAATGGCACTGGCACCCAGTCACCCGTACGTTCCTACAGCTTGGTCCCAGAGCAGTATAGCTGTCCCAGAGGATTCAGTACTGCTGCTCTGTTGATGTAACTTTACTTCTCCTGGTCCCAGTGTCAGAATGGTTTCTGCTTGCTCAGGAATCTCTGCTCGACTCAGGAATTTGCCTCAGGGTCAGGCTGATGAGCCCTGGGACCAGCTCCTGAGGCCAGTTGCAGCACCTTTGCCACCACATCTGCCTGCGTTGGCACCTGAAGCAACAGCTCCTGCCTCGGACGTGTTCTGCACAGCTACAGTCCCTGTGACACCGGGGCACACACCTTGGCACAGAGATTGCTGGGTGGGCAAAAAGGAGCCTACCAGCTGGCGAGGGGTTTGGGCCAGATGGTGGGCAGGATTAGAGGCATTTGACTTTTCAGAATGCAGCAGAAACCTAGATGATCTAATATTGCTCCAGATGTGAAATGCCTTAATCCACAGGGAGGAGATCTTTTTTGGGGGGGAAGGAACAGTCCCTGCCAACTCCCTTCCTGGAAAGGAATTCTCTTGCCTTGTAGGGGGTAGCGGTCTGGGAGTGTATTAAAGAAATTGCAGCATATAGCTGGCTCACCACTCTTCACAGACAAGCCACACAGAGAGCCTTCTCACACAGCAGCTCCCATTCCCCTCCACACAGTCATTCGGGCTACGAGATTTTAAAAAATGCCTTTATTACAGGGATTATTATTGTAAGTAGGTTAAGCCATCGTTGACAATGCCAGCTACCCTGAGGAGTAAAAAATAGTGACTTGGAGACCGGTGATTTCAGGCAGCTGCCCACCTCCCCTCCCAACTCCATTCTGACTAAATCAGACCTCAGGCAGATGCCTCTTGGCTATGATCTGCAATGCACAAAAAAAGCCTTATAAATAACCGCTATTGTTCCAAGATTGCCATCTCTGCCTCTCTCTCCTTCACCCTTTCCCTAAGGCAAATTCTGAGGCCCCCGCTTGCGCTAAAGAGAAGCAGAGGTGGGCTGCTCAAATCTTCCCTTTCTGCTCTGCACTCTCCTTGCTCTTCTCCCAGCACACGTGGCTTTGCTGCAGCAGAGACACAAAGCTGTGCTCCCCCTGCTTCCAAAGTGCACCTTGTGTGAAAGGCGAGGGGTAGCTCAGCTTTGTGTATCTTTGTCTACTCGGGCATGGGAACAGCTGCCCCCTTTAATTTATCCATATCGGTTTCACATCTGGATTTGATTCATCTCTGCGTGCCTGAACATCCCTAAGTGAAGAGGCATTTTACCATTCAGGGAAGCGTGAGCCCGAGCAGGGTCTGTAAATAAGTACTGGGAGCCTCAGCTTTGCAGGGCTTCAGATGCAGCTGGAGCAGCTCAGCCCAGCTGGACTCCCAGCACCCAGAGGTTTGTGTGTTTGCCCATGGACTGCCTGCATGTGCCCCTGCATCTCTCGAGAGCTTTGCATCCCCTTGCTAGATGTGCAAAGCCTTTGCAGGGTGAAGGCTACTTTTGTGTGTGAGTGCAGCGCAAGGACGTGAAACACCAAACCCTGAAGCTGGATGTTGAGAGAGAGTGACTGCAAAAGGCTGTACCTGAGCTAGGTGACAGCCAGAAGCGTTAGGTGTCAATGTAACGCTAACCCAAGCAGGCCCTGAAATCCCAACTGTCATCCATCCTGCTCGGGCTGCTGGTGGGCAGTGCATGTGACTCCTGGGAGCCAGCAATGGGCTGCTTGCAGACTCCTGTTAAAACCACCTTGCCTTCTTCTCTAAGGGGAGACCCTCGTTCATGGGTTGCTTTGAAGATAGCCTATTTGAGAGCCAGCACAGAGGGAGAATTTGGTATATTCACCCTCAACATTCCCTCCCAGATTGACTGAGAGAGATTAGGTTGAGAGATCCACAGTTACAGATGGTTCCCTCGCTTAGATAATACACCCCACAGCCCCCCTTCCAAATTAACTTCATCCCTTCCAGCCTAAGGGGCTTAACACAGATGGAGACCCTGATTTCCTGCTTCCTCCTGCACATCAGGGGAGAAGGGAAGGAGGCATGGAGCACACAGGCCCCCACCATGTGAAGACAGGCTGGTTTCTCTGTGCGTGAGCATGGCACTGGGAGGGAGAGCAAAGCAGTTTCTCCCAGCCTGGGGAAACTTCAGTGCCAGGCAGGATTTTCCAAGGGTTTCTAGAGAAAGGAAGCAGAACATTCCCTGGAGCTGCTTTATGGCAGTTTTCACACTTACCAGCTGTTTGCACATGAAATTGTTTCACACGATTAGGCAGGTAACAGCACCTTTAAGCCCTGTGTCAAATATTATTACGCAATAAAATAAAACCCTAAAGGAAATCGTCTTGACACGCACACTGATTTACACCCTGTGCTGTGAAGATAATTACATTTCAGTTAGAGATATAAAAGGCAGCAAAGGAAGTTTGAGGAGAAGGTGCAGCTTTCTGCAGTACCTGCTAAGTCAGAAGTGTCTTGTTAATCATTGTTTTACAGGAATCAAACAAACATCAGTACAAAGAGGGACTAACAGGCCTGATCTCCAGGGTGGCTGCAAGCAGGGCTGGGAACGTGGCTGAGTGGGGGAGATAGCTCTTGCTGAATGGGTAACTGAGAGTGAGCAGTGTGACCTTTTCCTGCTTCTCCATTTCCTACATAAATGTAGGAAAAGTAGGAAACTGCGTTAACCCGCTGTGTGCAATTTTCTCATCCCCATTCCCGACAACAGATGTGGCTGAAGATGTATTAGGCTGGTGGAGAGAAGAGCCAGGAAGGATGCATTTGCTTGGGAGGGAATTTACTGCCTAAGAGAAGGGAAAGCATCCCTATTCCCTGTTCCCAGAATAAGGACATTGGGCTTTATTCTGCCTCTGACTTAGTCCATGGAAGGAGATGTATTGTGATTGGTGGTCAGTGGAGTTTATCTGTAGTTCATCTTTACCTTGCAATAGTGCAGACTTTCCTTTTTTCTGAGGTATAAGGAAGGTACCTCATGGGAAAATTCCAGGAAGGAGTGAGATTTAACCCCATCTCATTGCCAAAAAGTTCATGCCATCAGTTTGAGACCAGCACTTTTTTCTCCCCCTTTTTTCCTTCTCTTGCTTGGAGGTTGTTGAGACTAATCCTTTCAAGGCGTGAAAAAGGGCAGAAAAAGCTGAAACAACTAAAAGTTTCAGTGTGCACCTCCTTTCCCAGTAGAGAAGATGTGGCCTGAAAGTACCACTCTGTGGTCTCCAGGCAGAGCAAGAATCAAAAGAGTAGTATGTTATATGGACCACCACTGACTGAAGTGAGCTGTGCAGGTTATGGAGCACTTCATTTCTCACTGGTTCATAACCCTTCAGCCTTGGCATTCCCTGCAGTTCATCACTTAATGCAAAGAAATATGTATTAGAAATGACAGGCAGATTACACTCTGGGTCAAGCCAAACCTTCTTCATTTGGGTCTGGAATTGGTTTGAGGCTGCAGGGGACCTTGACGTTGATAAATAGTTGGCGTGGCGGCCACTGCTGCCTGCATTTGCAACTCACTGAGTAGGTATTTCATTAACGTTACTTTATTAACTTCCTAGTGACGAGAGGCATCAGCTGTCATGTTGTATTTTGACCAGAAAGAGCACAAGACAAGCCTGAGACACAGCTGAAGGTTCACAAGGTGGCTCCTCTGAGCCACCTTTGCTGTCACACACCCAGCACAGCAAGAGTGGGACTAGGGAGAGTCAGTTTGGAGGGCACATCAGCGCTGGGGGAGTGCATGGGGAAGATTAAAGCAAAAGAGTGTTTGTTGGAAGGAAAAACAGCAAAGCCGAAGGCAGAACTGCTGAGGGATTGTCCCAGAGACTGGGGCTGCACAAGCAGGTCTATGGGCTTTGCGAGTACAGCCTGTGATGAGGGGCAGACTCAGGACGGGGACAGTGGGACTGTGATAGCTGCTGATGGTGGCCGAGGAGAGCAGGCTGAAAGCTGAGATTAACTGGATGTTGCAGCATTGAATTGAGTTCTGTCCCCCTCTCACATCTTTGCCTTTTTTGCTGGTATGAGCACAGGTGAAATAAGCACTGCGATTAGAAGAAGAAGAGAAAAGAAAGAAATTAATTACTCATAAGAAACTTTTAAGATCATGGGTTAGGCACCATCTTCTTAAAAGTCTCCAAATCCCCAGGAAAAGCCAGGTCCATGCAATGCACTTTACATACTAACAGAGTCTAATTCCCTGTCTGATAAAAGCAGAAGGAAAGATAAAAAAGCCTGAAGGCAAATAGGATTAATTGTGTGTCAGAGGTGCCTAATTAGAAAGAATGATGGACTGGAAGGCAACACACAGGAGACTTGAGCAAGCCCAGGCTGCTCGTAATGGCCTCCTCTCTATATCCAGGAGCATCAGCTATATGCAATGTAAATGCTCTAGCATCAATGAATCCCCTTTTACTGATCTGTCCCTTAACTCAGGGAGCTGGGAAGCCCTTCTCTAGTTACTCTTATGTGTCAGGTTGATCCTGGGAAGACTTCGTCCATCCACATGCTTCTGTGCCTCATCTGAAAAATCGATGTGTTGAAGAATTCTTGTTCCTTCTTCCCTTTGCCTCTTCAGTTCAGTGTCTGTCCTTCCCAGCCTTTTCTCCTGCAAGTATCTTGAACATCTGGAACATCTGAGGCAAATCATTCTCCTCGTTCTGTACCTCAGGGAACTCCTGAGTTCCTCATCTCCTTTGAGGACACAGGGCTGGCTTTGTTAGATTTGCTCCATGCTGTTAGGAAAGCCAAACCACTCAAAGGAACCCACAGTCCACACACAGGCAGTTGGGATGGGGAGAAGAGCCTTTCATCCCTGGGATTATTCTTCTAGTGTGGATCAGGCCAGTGCTGCTGAAGGCCCTTGTTCTCTTGTCAGCTCCGGGGTCCTACCTACTCCAGTCTGGCTGGACTGAGCAAAAAAGAGGAGTCCCACTGGCACAGCCAGCAGCAGTATCAATAGCTGGCTGAGCCAGAAATACCTCCTGGCAGAATCCCGTGGCCCAGTAGGAGACATACTGCCCAGGTAGAGACTATGGGTTGCCATGGTAAATGGAAATAAATGGCCAGCAGTGTTGCACTGGAATTTTCCACAAAGGATTGCAGCTGGAGGGGATCTGGTTATTACATGTGATGGGAAGATTCCAGTCTCTTCTCCTGCTTGAGGGCTCAGAGAGTGTAAGTGGGACTAATTTCATTTCACCTAAAGCATTCAGTGAATCCTTTTCACCATGTAAAATCCATTGCAGTTTTCTCATTAATCCTCCAAAGTACAGACACTTACTCCAGGCCTAATCCCACTCCTCTATTGTGTTTCTCTACTGCAGCCTCCCCTCATCAGCTTAACAAATTCCCTCTATTTCAATAGAATATCCAAAGCTGATCATGCTGGGCATTAAACTGAAACTGTCTCCCAAGGGCTGCTCTGCCTTCTACACTGGCAGCCCGATTTCCTGGCTAGGCAAGGAAGAATCCCGAAAGCAGGTAGGAGAGAGAGAGGTCGTGAGCTGTGACATTAAAAAATTGCTTCTCTGAGCCTGTGGCAGGTAGGACAAAAAATGTATCATGTCCCAGACAAATTAGAATTGATCGTGGCTTGGTTTGGGGTTGAGTTGTTTTGGTTTGTTTTTTTCCCCTTTGTGTCTCATCTGGGGCTGATTCCTACTCAGGTGGGGAAATGTATCAAAAGTCCATGCTGGTGATAATGCACTGAATCTAATTAAAGACTTTGTCAGAGGGCTTTGTTTCAGAGGCTCAGCTCTGACTGCCAACAGATCTCCCCCAGTCCATCACTTTTAAACAGGCCCTTTCTATGCATAGATGCTGCAGCCCAAAGTGAGTCCTCCCTGGCCTTGCTTTACCTCTCAGGATGCACCTGACACTGAAATAAGTTTGAGACATATCTGGCCTTAGACCACTTGTCAGTAATGTAGGCTAATACCATTTGCTATGTTTCCATTTATAAGGCATGATTCCCATGTAAATGTTTCATTTGCTTCTGAAATTACTTTGATCTCTTTTGAATTTTTTATCTCTTTTTATTGCATTCTGGGATCATAATCCTGCTTTATGTCCTGGTGTCTTTTGGATAGGCCAAATGCCTTCATGCATTTGTTTTTCAGCCTGGCATTTTCACCGTGCAATTGCTACATGAGCACACTTCTGAGGGAAAGATTCACAGTGGAAATTAAGCACAAAAGACAAAATGCTCCTGTTGAGCTACGAGCCATTGTGTTTTTTTGTTAAATTTTTAAGAGTATTTGGATGGAAATAGTCCCTTTTTTTTTGTTTAGTTTTTACAAATCTCCTCTAAGGAACCATAGCAGCCTTCTGGAACATGCAGGAAGGACTTGTCTTGTTTAATAAAATGAGAAGGAGGAAACAAAAGAAACCCAGAAACAGTTATGTGCTTGAAATCAGTAGCATCACAGGCATCCTAGTAGAACTAACTTGGGAATGATCGTGTGACACACAGAGAAATGGAAGAGAGGCTTTTTATCTCATCGTAGATGTTCCAAGGACAATGCTGGGTAGAAAGTCAGTGATCTTACTCCAGTGAAACACAGCCCCTGGTGTGAACTCTTTGTTTGAGTACAGCTCTGTCAACACTGTGCTGAATTCATGCAATGAGTGGAGATGGGCATCATTGGTGTGAGGTCGTGTCCAAAAGAGGAAACACGAGCAGCAAAAGGTCTGGGAAGGGAGTGTGGGTGAAAACTAGGCTTGGAGGAGATGAATAAGGTGCAGAAGGGAGAATGTGTATTTGGTGTAGTGTGTGCCTGTGCTGTGAGTGTACAAGACCTTGTTTTCCATCCCTACCGCATTCTGATTTGCAAAGTGAGCACACGCAGCAGAGAAGATTGCTCTACTGGCAGCTTCTGAAAAAAACCCAAGACCTGTCCATAAAGGACCAGTCTGAAATTTCCACCATTAATTTGACAGTGCCTCACATTGCCATGCAGGGTCTCCTCTGTTTTATTTTCTCGCATTAGTGAGCCACTTCTGCTCCCTTCGATTCAGGAGGGAATTTAACCAGCACGTGCAGGATTACTTGGTGAAAGGCCAGCTGAGGTGTCTAGTCTGCCCATTACATATGCAGATGATCTTGGTGTGTGCCCTGAATGGGTACTGAATTTATACAGCCAGCCTCTGATCAGATGGCCCTCAGGCATTACTAAAACATAAAGCACAGGACTGGCCTAGGGAATCCTAAAAGCACAGGCTCGGCATGATCAAACCCGCCTGTCCCTGTTACACTTCAATCCAGCCTTCCTGCAGATCTTTCAAAGCACAGAACAGCCAACTAGACAATCATGTCCTTAGACAGACAAAGCAGCCGCCGTGCTATCTGCGAACAAAGCATTTGATGCTGATTGCAACATTTACAGAGAAATCAGGCTTCCCCAGCCCTAGCTCCCGTTCACTGGTGGCAGAGGAGGTTGATGACAGCCCCCTCTTTTGCCTTTACCTCCCTCCCTGTCTTTGCAGCAAGTGGAATGATTCCACTGTGTGTTTATCTGAGTTAGGTACAGAGTTACGGTGGTTATTAAGTTTGGATATTTTTATGGACTCCTCCACTCACAATGTACAAATGTGCATGCACACATGACCCCTTTCCTTTAATTTAGTTCTCTCCTCTCCTGCACCCCATCAAGTGACTTCTAATAAATGACCGAATAAATGCATTTGGATAGTGCTGTAATGGAGAAAAATTCAGCATCTAATGAAGAGATTGTTCTTATCCTGAGACTGTAAAGATGAATAGTGGTGACTACAGTTTGAAAACTCCTTTTAGTTTAAAATATTGCTCCTTGGTAAGGAAAAAAGAAAGCACAAAGAAAAAACCAACCCAATCCTGTACAGTTTTTACCAGGAAGGAGCTGCATGCACACAGAACAGAACTGTCGCAGCCAAAATTGCTTCATATATCATAGACCAACACCAAGCAGATAATAGCAAACAAGTTCTGATCAGGGAGTGATTATTGCTCTGTGCTCCAAATACTGATGTGCAGACAATGGACTACAGCTTGATTTTCTTTAACTGAACTGACCTTTCGAGGTTGAAATTAAGAATGAGATCACACTGGCCAGTACAATGAGGTGACAACCTGAAGGAAAATTCATAGAAGTCGTCAGTCCGTCCTCTCTCGTGACAACATTTTCTGTTTGAAATGGGATTGTCTTTTTTCACATTGTAGCTGTATGTGATTGTGGTTAAAGGAAGGAAAAAAACAGGCTCTTGTCTTCCTGACCTGTTACTGACAGATATCAAATTGTCTCAAAATCATCTTGTACCTGATGGAAATCTGTGGTCAGATGAGTTATCAGTTTTTCAGAGCCTGGCAGATATAGGAAGCAGAGTGGAGGAAATTATGATGAGATCATTTAGTTCAGTATCAGTCTGCTCTCTCCCAGCTTTTCTGATGTGATACTCAAGCACCCATCATCTTCCGTGTAGTTGCAGTCTGTGTGTGTTTGTTTTGCCAATGCAGGAGGAGAGTTGTTCACAGAGAAGAAAAGGCAGGCTGCTATGAGGGATGTGGGAGCGCAGGGGCATGCCAAGGGATGCATTTGCAGGCAAGGCACAAGGCCCATCAGTGCAGTGTCCGCTGGCCAGGAATGTATAAGGAGTGCTCGTCCTTCTGAACAGTCTTGCTCAGCCCCATAGGTCCTTTGGAGAGGATATAAACCTCAGCAGACACCAATGCACATCTGCTCAATGCCATCTGCTCTGTTATACCCCTCTGGTCATTAGCTCTGTTTCCCTGGGCACCACTTGGTGCTCTTTGCTTTGTTTTGCTCTGGCTGTACTGTTGGTGCTTACAAACACATTCACAATTTTCAGACCCACAAAAGACGCCAGGGACAATGCCCTGGTGCTGGAGGTTTAGGCTGGAGCAAAGGAGTTGCAAAGGCAGGTCCTGTTCCATGCCACTATGATGTGATCATCAATCAGCCTGTTTGGCCAGGCTCAAAACTCTTCCCTTCTCCCAACATTTTGATGTGCCAGTGACTTTGAGGTAGAGTACTGGGCTGCAGCTTGACTGTGCTCCAGTCTGGTACTTCTGCAGGGGCTGGAGGGGAGACAGTGTCTCAGCCTGTGTAATGCTGAGGTCAAACTGTGCAGCTTTACTGCCTGGCAGAGGGGAAAATGGCTGTGAGCAGTAGGACATGCTGAGCTGTGGGCTGTGGCAGGAGGGAAGCTGCCTGAATCTGCCGCTTCCTCTGCCCACCCTGATATCACTAGAGCGTGGGCCTCTGGTGTTAGTCTGCTGGTCAGTACTGCATGGGAAGAAGTTGAGTTGGCCAGGGCTTCTCAGAGGTTTAGGGGCCTGTGGGATATCACTGCATTGGGCTGAGGAGTTACCTGAGTCCTGAGAGGGTAGTTCAACATAGAAAGCAAATAATACAACAAGAAAAGTCACGCATAGGTGAATCTCCTGCTGCTGAGACAAGTCAAACTTTCACCTTTCATGACTAAGACAGCACATTAAAATTAATTGAATGAGCCCTGGCTTTCATGAAAAGGATGTTCCGTGGTTGTTTATCTGAATCCTTGCTTCCCTCAAAGATGCTTTTGTGCCATTAACCCAAACTTGCGCTGCATATATTCTTTCTTGTAAAGCACAACGAGACACAGAAGACCCAGGATCTGCCACAGTTTGTTACTGAGTTTGTAATATGCAATTGTGGGAATGATTATAATATCACCAACTGGATTTCATCTGTCCCCACACATTCAGACATGCAAGCTGAAATGAACAGTGACAGGAAAATGTTCTTGTTTGCACACAAGTACTTTAATAACTAGCAATTTCAGAAAGAGAAAAGTAGGAGAAAAAAAAGTTGAAGGACAAAGAACTCGCATATTAAATTCTGCAGTGAAGTTAACTCTTAAAGAGACACTACTAGGAAGGCTTTCAGTGTGCCTTGAAGAGCAGTAAAAGAAACCCAAAGGGTTAATTCTCCCCCTAAGTTTCTCATCCAGCGACCACTACTTTGCATGCCTTTTAAGGCAGCCAAGAAATTATATTAATTTCTCTAATGTGTGCAATGCTGTAAGTTCTTTTTTTAATTATGATGATCAAAATATTGCTTAAAATTAAAGGCAGCTGCATTTGTTTCTGACGGATATCATAATTGCAATTGTAAATTGGGAAATGTAATGTTTCCTGGTGCTGCTGTGAGTAATGGTTCTGAAATCATTATAGATAGGTAGATATAAATAAACCAAGAGATCTGTGAAAATAGAGCAAAAGCATGCTAAAAGGGTAATTAGCAGAGCGAATAGGAACAGAAGAAGCCAGTGCTCAGAAAGATATAAAAATTCTGTGGAGTTTTGAGACTGTGTTTGTAGCATGGGGGGGGAAGGGGGGGGGGGGAAGGGCAGGAAGAAAATTACTCTCCAAAATGGGAGCAAAAAAACCCCAAAGAGAAAAAGAATTAATCTGAACTCTGGATTTGCCATGAAGTTTCCTTGCTATCTTTTATACCCTGCAGAGAAATAAATTCTTCCCCCTGAGATACTCAAATGGGAATGCCACAGAGAGTCCTGTTCCTTTTGGCTTGAGCTTGGGTTTGGGATTGACTCGAGCAATGTTTGCACATTTTGCTGCCTGCCCTGCTTTTCCCTGGGGATCAGCAGGTGAAAAGTGAGTGGTCCTGGGTCTCTGTCATTGCTGCTGATGAAAAGACAAGTCAGGTCTTTCCAACAAGCACAGAGGAGGATCCTCTGCCTCTTTTCACTCACTGCCTCTGAAGAGGCAATGTCAAGCCAGAACTTGAGCTCCTTGCCCCAGGGCTATGTGGGCTCCTCGCCCCAGGGCTGTGCCCAGAGGCTGTTATTCTCTGAGAGAGGAATGGAGGGGCTTCATGCCCAGGAAGGATTTCTATTTCATACAGCTATGGAGGAGCTGAAAGTATACATGTAAGCCCTGAAACAGCCAGCAAGGTGCCGGTGAACTCTTTCTGTGTAACTGAATGCCCTTCCAGAACTTAATGAGCCAGCCCAGACTGGGTGTAAATCCAGAGGAATGCACTGTACATCAATTTAAGCCATGGGGTAGAAAACAAAACAACAAAAACAGTTGTAAAAAGTGGCTTCTATTTGTCCTAGCCAACACCCATCTGTTTAGACTGCAGAGGAAAGAAAGGAAAAAGTAAAACTAATCTCAAAGCCTTAGGCTTTTGTTTTTTTTAAAGGAAAATAAAGGTTTTCTGGTACTGAGGTCCTGACAATTGGAAAATGGCCAGTTTAACAGTGACATTTATCAATAGACCCTGAGATATAACAAGCAATCACACTCCAGCTGGTTTATCATCAGTAAGCAGGGATGGAATATTAGTTACAATTCTATAGGGCTTAGAACGTGAGCGCTGAAAAAAGAGCAGCTGCAAATTGGAGACCTCAGCCTGGATTTCCTGGTCGGCTAAACTCACTTGTTCAAAAGCTCCAGGTGGTGTTGCCATGTAACTACATCATGAGAGTCATACCAGAAATCGTGGACTGAACCGATGACTCACTGAGTAGATAAACAGATGGAAATGGGAAAACAGTCAACAGCTGTACCAGCCCCTGAAACATCCCCAGGTGGAAAGCAGCTATGTCTGGACCAGCTGACCACAGAGCTGGAATTCTTCCTAGCACGGGCAGAACGAGCAGGATGCTGAAATCTAACACTGGTTTGAAGATACTTGCTAGACATAAAATTAGAGGCATAGGAAACTGTAAAAAATGGTGTAGCTCTGATGCTCAGGGACCAAAACTTGGCTTTTATTGTTATGCTCACAAAATTTGCAAGTACAAATAGAGCTGAAATTCCTTAGCATCTGCTGAAGAAATACATGTTCTTGCATGTGTAAGAAGACATTTTGACCTTAACTGGAGCAAAACCAAGCACCAGAATTTGACCAGACAGGCAAAATTCAAGGAAAACCTAAGCTATCCCATAAAGTTCATTACTAAGAAACACTTTCCCTTTACTGGTGGCAGGGCAAGAGGCCTAGAGATTTCTCAGGGTTCGTTAGAGAAATGGGGATCATTATTTTCCTTCTTTGGCTCATAGAATCACCTCCTGAAAGGATCTTTTGGCAGCCAGAAACGAACTTAACAAGGACACTGACCGATTGAAGAGCCTTTGTGGATTCTATAAACAGTATTGATTTTCACATTCACAAAGAAATGAATTAGATGCCAATTGTATATGAACTGAGCTGCAGTCTCCTGTACACAGTATGTCTCACTACCTGTGTGAATAGAAGTAGGTCGACAAAACACTGGGTGCCTTCAAGGGAAATAAAGGTTGAGGAGGGAGGGAGTAACGCCGTGGGATTAAAAAGATTGTCTCCAGTGTAGTCCTCTGCTATTGTTAGCGAGCACCTTAGGGAAGGCTGTTTCTCAACTAATCAGGGTGCTGTATAAAACCACAGGGCAACACGTTTAAACTCCCTGATCACCATGGTGTTGATGCACGTGGTTATAGACTAACCTCAGACCTTCTAGCTATAGGGGACCCAAAGGGAGAGAAAGAGGTGGATACCAAGTGAATAATGTGAAACTCTGCTCCCCACGACTTTTCACTTGCACAAATTCAGCTGCATGCTTGTGCTTGACGAATGACAAAATAGACATGAAGGCACTGAGCATCACTATCATCTCTGCCAGCCACAAGGACCTCTCCCTTCCAGAGCTTCAAAACTACTGTTCAGGACAGTTGTCCACCTCTGGGAGACAGAGGGATGCAGAGGTCCCTGGGAATGGGCGGGATACCAGTGCTGTGTCCCCTCCTATGCTGGCCGTGTTTGACAAGGGCAGACCCGAGAGCCATGACAAATGCCATGACCCTGTGTCATAAAGCTCTATCTCCTACTCTAATCTTCATCATCACCATCGTTGAAGCCGGGGCTCGTTTAATCTTCTGCAGGCCTGTAATGACTCTGAACCCTCTGTCTAACATCACTCAGCATGACTTCTTAATTACAGTAATTAAGAGAGTGCAGTAGAAACCTGCGCAGTGTGAAGGAGACACTGCACTCAGGAAATGGATTCTCCATCAGCCGGGTCCATTAGGAGGTCAGCCTGCCTGTCACTTCCCTCTCCTGTGGCAGCCTACACTCCACTCTGGGACCTTGGGAGGCCTGGCTGACACGTGCTGGGCTGGACGCTGGGCCCTAGGCAGGGGTTACGCAGCTTCTCATCTTTTTTGCTTCCTTCCCTCCCTCCCGTTCCCAGGACTACTTTTATACCCCAAGATCAGGCCCAGTGAAAGACCACTCCTGGCTACTCTTTAGAAGCAGACAAGGGCAATGTCAGTTAGAGATGTGTCCCTGGGAGAGGTGTTGACAGCGGGGGCTCCTCTCTTACTGTCACCTCCCATGAGAGTGGAAGTGCTTATCATAGCTTTACCACCGAGGCACAGGGACTCTAGGTGGAACCCTACAGCTAGCTTAGCACTGCACCCCAACTAAAGGCATGGAGAACTGACATGGAGGAGAGGACACTGACATACTCTCACTCCAAATGTATAAGCCAGGATGGTCTTTCCAGACCATGGCATGTTAAGGGAGTGATTAGAGCTTGCCCTCAAAATAGCTGTGATGTCCTTCTGGAGAAGCATCTCACTCCTGACTACATCCAGCCACCTAAGCATGTTGCTTTAGGTCAGGCAGCATAAATCCTCTCTCTGTCCTGTGCTATGAGTGGCTTCTGCAAGCTTGCAGCAACTCTGTACCAGGCTTGGAGCTGGATTTCCCAAGCACTAGTACAAACCTTTTCCCACACCACCAAACGTGTCCTTTTCAGCCCTGATCCACCCTGGCATGTAGCCTGCCTGCAACTATTCCCTTGGCTGCTCTTGCTCTGCTAGTCACACCTGATCTTCCCTGAACTGTAACAAAACGCATTTCACACTGGGCTTGTACCAGGGCTGTTGACCTTTCCAGTCCTCCTGTGGTTCAGAAACACCTTCCCTGCCTGGTGTGATGATACCCCTGGACGAGCACATGCGACTTTATTCACACTTCAGTAGGCGATGCTGAGCGTGGCCAAGGGACATGGATTAGAACCTGCCCCCAGCCAGGACAGAAATAATCCTGGCCCCACACCACTGCACTGAGGAAGAACTCTGACTCTGAGTTAATGAACCATAAATTCCAGCTTAATGAGTTTTATACTGAGGAGAATAATTAATGTAATTAGCACTGATATGAAAATGATGGTACTCGAGCCTGGATTACAAGGTGGGGGGGGGGGAGAGGAGAACCTGGGAGTGGGAGGAAGCTTGAAGAAAGTTCATTCCCTCTATGATGCCGTTCACCCAGAGGAACAGGGCTGGATGCATTCTTGGCAGGCTTTAAAACCTCACCTCCCATCCGCCATAAAGGGAAAGAAAATAGAGCATGACAGTATAGCAAAGAAGAGATCAGCCAGCCCTGTTCACAGCAGAGACGTGGAATCTTTAATCTTTAATCTTTCCTGTGCTGTCCTTTAATTTGCAGCTCCCCCACCCCACTCCATACCTGTGGTACATGGTTTGCCCTCCATGGTGTCTGCTTTTTGATTCTATATGAAAAGCTCTTTATAAAGGTGACTAGCTCCATTGGTAAAACAACAGATCCTTAACTATGTAAGTATTTTGATAGCTTTTATATATTTAGTGCCGTCCAAGGGGCAGCAATATTGATATTTTATATGTATAGATGGATGCACAGGTTTCTCTATCCACATAAAGTGCCCCAGCAGAAGGCACTCTGTTCTGAGCGAGGCACTGGTCACAGTACATTCAGCACTGCAGAAAGGCACCTCAAAACTCATCTTACTTGCTGACCCTGCTTGCACATCTGATAGCAGCGGGGAAATCAAAAACCAGCAGGAATGGATGTGTTTCACAGTACCTCTGTTTGAGTGGGCATCTTTTCCACCTCCTCTGTGCTAAGTGGCTGTGACACTAGCCTGGGTGTTTCTGTGCCTTTTCAGCTTAGATGAGCAAAGCTCTAGCTGGGCACTGGTGGGAATCTCCATGCAAATAGCACCTGTGCTATAAACTGCCACAGAGGAGGTAAATTCTGATGCTTTTCCTGTGTTCAAAAAGTAAATACAGTCCTGGGGGGAGATGCCAGGTTCCAGAAATACAGGATAAACTTGTCTTTGTGCAGAGCGAGGATAACGTTGCTAGTAGCCTGCTTTCACTAGCCTGTGCTGGTGCTTGGATCTAGATGGTATCCTGGGCCACATTGTCCCTGGGGATAAGATGTGGCTCTCCCTGAATCGTTCTGAGAAACAACCAATAGAAATGCTGGAGTTCTCAGAAAAATGTGCCATGGTCATGACAGCTTATCTCATGCAATCCAATCAGTGCCCACCAGGTAATAACCAGCTTTGACTCTGCTAATACAGGCTGTATTCAACCCCCTGACTGTAAGCCAGAGACCCTTGTACTCTCCCTTCATGACTCCCTGCCCAGCCTTCTGCCTTTTGCTAGCCCAGATCTGTGGCTAAATTGTTCCAAAAGGTCTTTATCCAGATGCAGAGGCTCTATCCCTGTGCACTGGAGCTTTTTTTTTTGTTAAAAAATATCCTGGGGATTTTTCATTGTGAGTTAGGGGCTTGTGCTAAAAATTCTCTAATGGTGTATTGATCAAAACTGTCTGATAGGGCACCTCCTAAGTAAGTGTGAGCTTCATGTTCAGCTGGGCTGGACTGACACCCCGTTCCCCGATGAGTGCATTCACGCTTGCCTGCTCCAGCTACATGTATAGCTATATAGTATATATAGTATAGCTACATTTATTCTGTTGCCTGTTTCTTGTATGAATCCAGCTACTGTGGTTTCCAGATTAACCAGGGAGCACGTCCTTCCAGCTGGTGCAGGGCCCACTTTCGCCCATGACCAAGGTACATTGGATTGCCATGTGCTGCTGGTGAGGAAATATCCGGGACACCAACCCTTGCCTGCTCACTGCACTGTGATTCCTGGCTGCTAGCGGAGCGTGTAGTTAAGCAGGAGCAGAGATGGAGTAGTGTCCCTCCCCCTGTCTTACTGATGGGGCAGAGGAAGGGTCTGTGGGCTCCCCACCAGTCCCCACACAGCACACCAGAGTGCAGCAGGGGCTGTCAAGCAGCCCCTTGCAGCAAAAGCATTTGTTTCCTTAAAGCACTCGATGTGTACCTGCATATGGAACCCGAAGGGCTGCTTGTCTGCAGGAGGAAATTGGGGCACTTGCAGGAGAAGTGGGTGAGAGAGGAGGGGGCCCCTGGTGCTGACTTCACCTGTACTTTCTGGCTGTTTGTGGCTCTGAATCTATTCCACCTTCTAGCACAGGGAAGCTCTAAGGAGGCTTCCCAAAAAGGTAACAGGTAAAATGAATGGATGGAAAGAGGCAGCTCCCACAGAGCACTTGGGCATCATAATTACATCTGTGTTGCCCCGAGGGCAATAGCAGTAACGTGCACCAGGCGTTGCCTCGAACACCGCTCCTCTGTTTCCCTTTGAGTCCCGTGTCCCCACTAGTTCTGCAGACAGTGAAGGATGCAACGTGAAAGTGGATTAAGCTAGTCCTGAGGACAGCCTTTGTGAACAGGCAGGACTCAGCCGGTAACTCCTGGGGCCTCAAGTGAAGGAAGGAGTGCTTGTGCACATATGTACGTGTTGGGGTGTGAATGTGCACGGGATGAGAGACATAGGGAATAACTCAGGAATAAGCACTGTGAGAAAGGAAGAGATCAAGCACCTCACAGAATTCTCACCACTATGAAAGCTGTTATAACTCTTCAGTTCACTTTTATTTAAGTTCTGTGATCAGTCTTCTCCATCTGCAAGAGCTCTTGTGTCAGTGCCACCAACATATGAAACAGAAATTATGACAATTCACCCCAGTAACAGGTCAAACACGTCTCACACCAGTAAGGCTCAGCAATAAAACACCAGTTCCTCCCATATGCTGCTAGCCCACTGGATGCACGATCACACTCTGCCAGTTTCCTGTTCAACTTGTTCAACCATCTACCCCCAACAACGTTACTGAATGGCTCTGTTCCCAGAGAAGGGATCTTTTAAAACCATTGTGCAGCACGGCAGGAGGACACCACCTCTCTTCAGCGTTGCTGCGGGAGGCTTTCTGTGCCCGGAGGTCATTGCACACAAGGAGCAAAGCCCGTGGTAAGCCCATAGCAAACAGGAGCAGCCACCTTTGGGAAGAGCCACTAGGCAAACTTTGTGCAACTGTATGGAAGGGGAGGGAGGAGTGAGAGCCCTGAATCAGAGCCATTTCTAGATGCAGCTGTGTAAAACTGAAACAGTGGACTCCGACCTCACTGTATCTTTCTTCAAGTTTTTTTTTAATTCAGGGGCTTTCCCCCTTTTTCTGTGGTACAAAGGAATTCGGTGGTGCGTGGAGACTTTTGCTGGTTGTTTTGGGTTTTTTTTGAGACCAACCCTGTTCTTAAGGAGAAGTGAGAATGTTAAGAGGCAAAGAGAACCAGGACATACATAAACTTAATATATGTGTTGGCATAAGTCAAACTACTGCTTTGAATTTAGTCTTTTCTTGCTTTTTCCCTTTCTGAGGAGGATTGAAGTTCTTTTGCTCTGCTGAAAAGCACAGTAAACCCCTTTGTACCAGTCTTCTGGGGGCAGATCAGATGCAAAGCTGCACAAGGCAACTAGAGTTCCTCTGTAATGCTGCACTCTATCTCTGCCTTCCCTTTTCTCATCAAAGCATCATCTCTCCAGCCACGGGCAGCAGAGGAAAACACCTGAAACATGTTCTCTGCCTCCTCTGGCAAACAACCATTTTGTCTAGCTTATCTTCTTATGTATCTGAAGACCTGAACATATTCCACTTTTCATTTAAATTCTTAGATCTCTCTGAAACTGCATCAGGTGAAGGCTCCCAATCAAATCTACTTTAATTACTTCCGTGCAGGCAGCATCCTGCTATTACAGGCATGCAAATAAGGAATTGTGTAATGGACTTCTGCTTGCTTTTACTCCATGGTCAGTGGTGCTGGGTTAATTCCAGGATGTCAGAGACCCCTGGGGTTTTCTGCACCTGATCACCTTTCCAAACGGAGTGATGAAAGGTAGATTTGGCAGACTCCAAAACATGCTTCCCTTGCTGGGGTGAAAGTGTTGGCTGTGGCTTCAGTTCAGAGCACACCCAATTTCCATCTTTGTGGTAACTAGAAAGCACTCCATGGTACGTTGCGAAGAAAAGACAAAGAAATACATTATCTGAATCAAGACACGTAGCACTTAGTCCATTGGTGGAAATGGCTGGCTGAAATCTCTGGAGACTGGCAGAGGAAATGTGAATCCACATGACTCCAATAGGCTTCCATCCGTTCTCACCACAGAGATGAAGTCTTGTCCTTTTGATCAGCTACTATTCTGTCTCCACAAAGCTCAAAGTGGCAATGTGCATGGGGCAGGCAGGGGAAGCGGGGTGGGAAGACTCGGTTCTCTGAGGGTCTGTTGTATGCTGCGTAAGGGCCCGGGGGGATCTGTGCGTGTGGTGTCATCCTCACACGCTGCTATATTGCCTAAGTGAAGTATAAACTTCTCTCTTATTTACAGATCTTTTTATTAGCCTGCAGGGAATCCAGGAGGTAGTGTGAACACAGATGTGCTTCTCTGTGGAGGAAGAGGGACAAGCAGAGGGGGTCTTGAGGCGAATCTAGGTGATGGGAACACAGAAAGTGCATAGAACAACTATAGCTGTTTAGATTCAGGTATACAAAAATAAAATGGTGCCTCAGTCTGTGTGATATGGCAGAAGCTAGGCTGGTAGCATCCAACACGGTGTTCGTACCTCCCCTCGCAGGGAGGCTTTCATCTTGCTGGTAGTTTTGCTTGTCATATTTGTACAAGTCACACTGAAATGGTGTTTGGTGTCTGGGCAGCAAGATATCGGTGTGGTCCCTGTCTTCCCCTCCCACATGCACTTTGCTCCAACATCCTCATGGTTTCCAGAGTCATGTTAAGTGTGCAGTGTCTGCAGAATGCCACATACCCAACCCAAGACAAAGGAAAGTAAATGCCTATTCGCCAAGAAGGCATATCCCCTTGTTCAGAACTGTCCCAGCCGTCATCTCTTCTATGCCATACCTGGGTGAAACAGATGAAAGTTATCCTTGAAACCAAGCCCTTAGACAGGATGTTCATTCCTTTTTGTCTTCTTCCTCTTCTTTACTTTTATATACATTTAAGTGTATATCTATGTTTATTTTTCCTCTAATACAAGTGAACACAAATGTGATGTGGAGATAAATATCCTTCTCGGAAACACTTTGTGGTCACAGGAATGTACACATTTGGATTTACACATCCACACATATTCCAATATAAAAAAATTTTGTTAGTCCCAGAACTAAGATGCTTTCCAAAAAGTTAGAAGGCCAGATTTATCTGTTGGCTTTTATCCTTCATTAAGAGTAAGAAGATTACCTGAAATCATTATTTATTCTTTATAGTCTGCCTGAGTTAATTTTAAAATTCCAATCAACAGATGCAAGGAAGAGAGGGGGAAAAGCTAGTGGGGGGTCACGTTAGGCTCTGAAAAGGAAAATTAGAGAGAATGTTTTCCTTTCTAATTCTCTTTTCCCTTTGGGTTTCAGGTTGTAAGACAGTTGTTTAAAGGATGCTTTCTCCAAATGTGTTGGCTTCAAAGTATGTCCCCATTCCAGATATGTCCCTGTATCCAAAATACGTTTCTGGATTTCAGGAAGTCAATACAAAAGATTGGGAGTGGGAGCAGGAGGGAAAAAGGACAGAAACAAAAGACTAAACCAAGCCCTTTTCCCTATTCTTGGGTTAGTTTTGAGCATCTTTCATTATAAGCATCTTATTATTAGGTTCAGAATCTTGGATGTTTAGCTCTTCACAACAAGGATTTCCCATCCCCACTGCCAAAGGGGAAACAAATTTCTCCAAAGGAAGGAAACAAAACACGCCACAGCCCCAGATCTGAGTGCTGGCTGTGCTGTAAAACTTCACACAAGCTGGAACAAGGGCTGTGAGGAATCCACACCCGGCTACTCTGGTGCAAACAGTGTAGAGATTGACACAAGGGAACCTACGGACATTTAATCGGGTTGGGCACATCCCATCCAACACAGGGCAGCTGTCACCCACATACACATGCACACACATAGCCAGCTTGACACGGGAGGACCAGGATGAGAAGAGAAAGGTGCTAGTACTGAATGAGACGTGGGCAAAGGCAGAGTGTTCCCTTGAGCATTAGCAAGCCAGGCAGATACTTCACCTAATCAAGTCAATTACAATTGCACCAAAATTTAAAAATCAATAAATAAAATAAGCAGTGGCAAAGGGGGGGATCTAAAAGGCCTTGGCTGTTGAACGACAGGGTCAGGAGAAGTGAAAAACATTAGCTTCTTCAGTTTGCTGTGTTGACACTTCAAACGTACTGTTCCTTAGGACAGATGTAAGGAGCCCGGGAACCGGGAGGTGGGCAGCAGAAGGCGATGTCAGAATGATGAGGATAAAGATCTTGTGGGAGATCTGACAAGGGGGTATAGACATGAGGGGTCTTCTCCAGATATCGATCTTCATGTGAGTAACAGCGGGTCAGGTAATCACTCGCATTCGATATCTCTGAGTGACACTTTCCAAAGTTCTGTAAGTAGAGACAAAAGTCAATGGGTGAAAACTCTGGGATCGTTTGCCATAAAATATACGACTCTTCAGTTCTTTGCTGAGACACACACGTAACAAGTAGGATGGAAAATGATATAGTTCTGCTTACTGCTTCAGAAAAATAGGAACCCAGGTGATAAATCCTCACATTTCAGAATTTTTGTCTCGTTTCCCAAAATATCCATACTGCTGATGAATATGTACAGATTTTGCATGGTTTGCCCTTGTCTGTAAATGCTCTGCTTCTCTGGATAAAATAAGACAGTTGGCCAAGAAAGGGCAGTTTATTTTCAGTCGTCTTAACTCTTCCACACCTGAGTTTTGAATAAGCAGTGCTTGTATGCATCTTTAATCTAATCCAGGCTCATGCTCTTTTATTTAAAGGGCACATGCATCTGACCAGGGACTTTGGGGGCAAGGTTATCGTGTCTGGCGTTTACCTAGGTGATAGCAGTGCATGTGCAAAGCTTTACCTGTGTTTACCTGAGCAGTCCCACTGAAAGCCTTGGGGCCGGTTTTGTAAGTCAAATCAGCTACAGAGAGTGTAAAGCAGTTGCAAGATCAAGACTGCTCTGCAGTCCCACGATCTTCCCCCCACCCCCGCCCCAGTGGCATGTGTTTTCTTATGGATGCTTTGCAAAATCTAATTCTTCCTCTTTAAGTGCCAAAGGAAAATGGAAGCCCCTCAGAGTCCAAAGTGCTTTGATTTCTATTAAGATAATTTTGCAGGCATGGGGCGTGCATTTCTGAAAAAACACTGCTTGTTTGAGTGAAAAAACAAACCAGAGAGACCCTTCTTATCCCTCCAAGCCCCCCGCAAACAGCAGCAATAGAAGACAGAGCCCCCCTACTCTCTGGTGAGCCTGTGGGGCAGGGGGGTAAGCTCAGAGCAGCGCAGAGCTTTCCCACAGCCCTGGAATGCAGCTCCCAGAGGATGGCAGCCGATGGGAAGGATTCTTCCCTGCTCACAGACCCTTCCCTCCACTGCGAAGCCCCGCAAGATGACCCCAGCAGGAGGGACATCTAGCAGGGACAGGGCTTTTGGTATTTAAAATCAACCCACATACACGGGATGCCACCAAGGCCTAAGCTCCTCTCTAGAGTAGAGCAAACTCACTTGGCAATCACCTTTTACACCTCTGCTTCGAACCGGGGCTGGCTGAAACAAGTAACTTGCCCTTGTGTCCTTCCTTGGTCACTTGCAAAATACCAGAAGCAGTTGGTTTAGTGGAAAGGACAAGGATTTGACCCTCAGGAGAAAATGCCTGAAGGAACAGAACAACCTACTCTGCTCATCTCCTGCCAGTTCCGGGATAAATATTTCACCAGGACGCTTAAAAAAATTATATAGAAAACAAAGTGTCAGCAATAATTTATTGATGGTTCTGCCTGCTAGAGGAGGCAACAAGCAAGCTGGAGGGCTGCACAGTTTTGAGGTAATTTCAGGAACAGCCTCACTAGCAGCAATGAAGCAGGGAATGAAGAACAGCCATTTGCTATTCTTCTGGTTGCACCAGCAGATATAAAGGGTTAAAGAAGGGCTAACAGCCAGGGAGAGTTTTAGCCAGCCCAGCATGTGCAAAGGGCCTTTCCTTGTATTATCCACTCTCAAGAAATCTCAAACACAACAGAACTCTTTTCTATACCTGCTAGGGGGAAAAATAATATTAGCCATGCTCTCTTCCTGGTTTCTAGAGGTAAGTCATTAACTGATAGCTTAGCTTTCTGGATAAAGCTAACTTGAAAGGGAAGGTATCTCAATGATTGGAATTTAGTAAGACGTAGCAGGCAAGAGGGTCTCTTAGCAAGGCTAGCAGTCTATTATCAATTAAATGGGAGGGTAGGTTTATGTGCTTTTTGAGCACGCAACAGGAAAGCACAGGACTTCATACCAATCTGTGCACTCAACAGGTCCAGTAGGGAAGAGATGCTCAGTAAACATAAGTAGACACCTTGTGTAAATTGAGCTGGGTGTTAGCATCTGACACTGAAAGAAGCAGAGAGAGTCAGGTGATGCTATTTATGGGCTGCCTATGGACAGCATACTGGGTCAGAAAAACATGTTTCTTTCTGGTTTATCTATTGGCTGACGTGGGCATAAAACAAGCATCCATGAAGTAGGGCTAGAGAAAATAAGTGCAATTTTGTCATCACTTCTACTTGGCCGCGTGAGTGTGAACAAGTTCTTTTTTTTCTTTCTGGCCAGTGTTCTGTGCCCACTCTTCATAGGTGGGAGTGGGGCCAGAGCAGGGCAGCTGGAGAATGTCAGCATCAGGGTCAAAGGAAGAGACTTCCCTGTCTCTTTTCACCTTTCTTCAGCATGTGAAGCCAGGAGTCACATTGCTTTGGCTCTGTTCCCTGATCTCATTTCTAAGTAGTGAAAGGTAAGAGAACAAAATCAGCTTGAAGTTTTTTAACATATTTAGCAGCCAGTGCCCTTTGACTTCCTTCCCCAGTCCCACTGTGACTTTCCCCAAATCTAATTTATCTTTAACAAAGTTTGAAATTAAATTAGGGATAATGAACTAATTAAATTGAACTGGCACACAATTCTGCCACCTTCCCCCACCTGACTTCTCCCACTTGCCTTTGTTTCCAGCATGACTCCATACAATTCTTCATTATCTGGGTTACATCCTCCCCTCTCAGTCTTATTTTCAAGAGCTTGATTCAAGGGGATGTCAGCAATCTATTTGTTTCGGACAGCCTGGCAGATTACCTTTAAACAGTCTTTATTTGATTGAATTAGAGAGCTTTCATTTGTGTCATGGCTTACTGTCAAGCCTTCTCCATCCCCTATACGCCCATCTCCAGCTTTTTTTATTTGTAGATCATCTCTTTGGTAAAATCAGGTGTGCTGCAGGCAGCTTTCCCTTCGATCTGACCATATCCTATTCTTTTAATTATCCCCAAATAATGACTTCTTACTGGTCTGAAGCGAAAAACTTCTCAGAGTCCTCAGGATTTCTCTACTATAGCCTCTGGAAAGTCTGAAGACTCTATTACATGTGAGACTTGGACAGGTACTGCTGCAGAGGACTGTGGTTTCTGCTATTGCTCAAGAGCCAATTAATAACATCTCATGCAGTTTAAACTTGTCTTTGGTCCTGCAGCACAGCTCACAGACAGAAGTACGCTGGTTTTCTCTGCTTGGCCAAACTCAAGGCAAGCACAGTGTACATTACTGCACTCACCAGATGTGTGAACATGCTCCCTGGCTACAGAATGTCCCTGCTGTCCATGACTGTTCAAACCTTGAGCTGCCACCACCCTGACCCTTTCCATCAATTGGTTTTAACTTTTGGGATGCAGCACAGGCTAATGGACAGAAAGAAGCACTTTTGTTGAGGGACAGCAACAGAAGACTGTTGTCATACTGTGGACCAGTCAGTGGGGAGGATGTAGGTTGTTGGAATATAGAAAATAGAATGTGAACCAAAAATAAGAAGCATTTCACCCCAGTGTTGGGAGCCTCACATCCCCTCCTCCCTGTTTCTAAACTCCCTACTCAGCATTTTTGAGCTGCTTTTCATCTTCCAAGTATGGCGGCAACTTTAGGTATCTGCTGGCAAGCTCCTGCTCTCTGTTTGACACCTTATGTGTGAGGGAGCTCCTGCAATAACCACTGTCCTGAGTAATGAACAAACATTAATGTATTGGGGATGATCAGGAACCAGTGTCTCTAAGCTTGCTCTTAGGAGGGGTGGACATTTGTGAGGATGAAACTGAGGGCAAGAGGGGCAGAGGGGTTTACTTCTGGGTTCAGAAGAAGGAAAGGCTGAGCAGGAGGAAGGCTGAAATTCCCACAACACAGGGCAGAGGCCCACGATGAGGGATGTACCCACACGCACATGCAAGTATTACTTACGCAGAAAATTTTGCTCATAAAGATGCATTCCTTCTTACAACATGCTTTTAACTCTTGCTGTCTATAGTACATACCTGTTCTACGTTCCTATAGCACCTTAGACCATCAATAATCTTAAACATTTCCCTCCTTGCTGTTCCTCTCCTGAGTTCTTCTCTCTACCCTGTTGGAGTCAGGCCGGGGCTGTTATCCTCATTTACAGATGGGAAACTAAAAAGGAGCCACCGTAGTTCTTTGCTTTATTTCTCCTGAAAATTGACCTGAGGGGTTATTCAGGCACCCTTGGTGTTGGCAGGAAGGAAATGTGGCAAATGGGAACGGCTACATTTGATGGTTCTCCAGTATCCCCAGCTCAGTCTGGACCATATCTGTGACTGGTGCAGGTTTAATAGTTTTACGGGGACGTTAGGAAAGCAGAGCTGGGAATCTGAACCCTGGTCACTACTTTGCTGGGATCTTGGTGCAAGTCTCACGGTTTTGAACTGTTCTTGCTGTATTAGGGACAAGAAATTCCCAAACAAAACTGAGAGAGGGAGTGTGGGGAGGTGAAAGGGAGGAAATAATTAAAAAAGCTTAAAAAATAAAAATTGCCCTCATCTGTGGTGTGTCTTAGCAGGGAGATTTTGTGGCGGTGAGATTACACCTTCAAAGCACCATATGACTGGCTTTATTTTTACTTCAGAGAAACTGGGAGGATTTCCAAATTTGGATTTGGAGGATTACTGTCCTTTTGTTGACAATAAAATCCCCCATCCCAGGGAGGACAAGGCGAGACCTCCCAAGATGGATTAGGGAGCGCTTGCCTTTCTTCTAACAGTGGGAGTGGTCCTCCAGTGCAGCCCATTGCACTGTTGGGAAATGGAGGTGAAGACATAAAGGAGGGTGGCTGCTTTCAACCACATCTTCCTCTGGGCTGGTGTTTTCATTCTCCCTCTGTGTGCAAGAGGCTGTTGGTGCTGCTGCCTGTTGGTGACAGGCAGGCAGGTGCCTGGGAGCCGATCAGCACCTCCCTCCAATGACAGACCCCACAACCAAATGGAGAAAAGAAAACCCAAACCAATCCAAAACTTACTGTCCACTCTCGCTCGTTACGTCTACGAAGACCTTGATCCTCATTCTGGGAGCAGGGGTGGGTGAGACACCGCAAGAGAGAGAGGTTACCGTGCTGGTCCGCGCCAGGCCTGCTGCAGACACTTACCTAGGAAGGCTTTTGCTACAGCAAGGGAACTACAGGGCTGCTTCCAACACGGGAAAACCAGGGACCACGGGGGTGAAAGCAAACTGAACTAAGCCACTGCACCCTTCCCACCTGGGTGTTTCTGCTCTACCTTCTCCCATCTGTTAGCGCAGATGTTCCTAGTCTGCAAGGAGGCATTAATAAACAGGACTGTTCACTGGGGACCTCTTAAAAACACCATTTTTCTCCTGCAAGGAGCTATTCCTGACCTTCTTAAGGGTCCAATTCCCTTGCCCTTTATCTTCTCCACACCACCCCCTCCACCCCAAAGCTACTGCTTCTCTGTGTGCCTCCTCTGATCTACCCTGGGTGACCTGGGAGGGACTCAGCTGCAAAGCAACTCATTTCTCCCTTTGCTTTCTTCCTCGTCTCCCCACCCTTCTCTGTACCTCTTCACTGAGTACCCCCGTGGGGCTGCAGCCCCAGTAAACCCACAGCCCCTTCCTCCCATTTAGAAGGCAGCAAAATAAAGGGGAAGGAGCAAGGCAGAAACTGCAGTCACCACTATTTGGGGAACATACAGGAGTAAGGGAGGGTCATGGCCAAGGAGGGGGCTGCCAAAAGCATCTCTTGGCATCACCCAGCAAATCTCCCATGGGGTGGGAAAGGGGAGTTGCCTCCCTTTCAGATAGGAACCTGGTGGCCTTAATATCTGAGAAATGGGTATGTTTATAGGGAAATGTAAGAAAAGCTGAAGACACCTCTCTCTACTGCAGACACCTTTCTGTTTCAAGGAGTCACTGGTAGCTAGAGAAGGTCCAAAACAACCACTTGTAGGTTTAAATGTAAGCTGAGTCCTAATCAGTCCCTACTACAGGACCTCAGCTTGAAGGAGCTTGCTTAAAGTGGTCAGAGAAACTTGAGAGCAGGGAAACGGTCATGTCTGGTCTCTAATTTTGAGAAGGAGAGCACCAAAGAAAATAATCTTTCTCCCTCTTGACCATCCAGATGCAGTGTCTGTACCAGCCTCACACAATATAAGCTTTTATTTTGCATACATGGTCCCTCTCTGACTGTCTCTTATTCACTGACTCTTTCAGATGCAGGGACCTTTACATGTTCCCATATTCTCTCACTCTCCCACCTTGTTCTTTCACACATGCACATATGCTCCGTCTTATCTATAGTTCCTTCCATGCACACAAACTCTTCTCTTTTTTTATTTTTTCCCAGTGTGTCCCCTTTTCTTCCCTTTCTTGTACTGACTAGGTTGGGAAGGCCCTCTGAACATCTCCATGAGGTTTTCGGCTTCAGCTTCTGCACATCCTAGTAATCCTAGTATTGCTGCTCTGCTTCATGCAGCTGAGCCTTACAAAAACTGCCCAAACCAAACCCCGGACCAAGAGCTGTACCCTTCAAACCCACCTCATTCCTCTCTGTGTCTCCAGCCATACTGACTGCAGAGGGGGCAACCCCCTCTCCTGAAACAAAGCCATTAACCCTTTCCCTCTCCTCACTGTAGAAGGCAAAGGTAAACACTGCAAAGAGCATGCACAGAAAGCAAGGCAAAGGCGTTCCTGTCAGCACCCCCAGAAACAAGGGCAGCAAAGAAAGCGGCCGTGGTGAGCAGCGTGCAGATGGAGGGAGCGGGGAGGAGGACAGACTGGATGCATAGGGGCCACTCCACGGGAAGGAGAGGAGGTGCGGGAGGGGAGCACTGACTTGAGAGGGGCGCAGTGAGGAAGGCAGAGTGCGATCATGTACCTTGAGGCCAGAATCTGAGGGGAAAGGGCCTAGAGTGACATGCGCTAGCGTAAGTTGGGCTGGATGGTTGCATACTCGACTAGGTCTCCGCCAGCATGGATGGAGGTCCGAGGACTGGGTGACGAGGCCAGAGCGGAAGTGTCCAGCTCTGCATACTGGACATCACAGTCCTTGTTGCCAGAGTTCTGGAGAGAAGAGAGCAGCAAGGCAGTGGAGACACAGGAGGGAGGAATTGGGGTTGAAGTGAGGAGGTGGGGGGTGAGAACATAGGAACCGTGCAGAAGGTGGGGAGTGAGTGAATGAGACAGGAGAGGGAGTGTGTGGAGGGTGGAGGGAGAAAGAAGAAAAGGGTGAGAGGGAGGAGGAAGAAAAAACAGTTAAAAAGATGGAGGTAGGGAGGTAATGAACAATCAGTCAGGTAAAATCCCAAATCAAAGCAAAGGTCCAAATGGCACTGCTCCCCAAATCCACCGCTGAGCTGAGCGACTCAGCCCAGGTTAGCAGCACTCCCAGCAACTGCCCCATCTACCCCTTTTACTGGAGCTGCTCACAGCAGCATCACGCTGCTGCTCTGATCTTCCCATCAACCCCTCTGGGATCAGCGTTTTCTTTAGCTGGGGTGGTTCAGCAAATTCAAACCTTATCGGATACCGGAGCCGTCAGTTTTGATCCAGGAATTTGGGGTTCATTGCAGCACACTGGAGGCAA
Source organism: Actenoides hombroni (assembly GCA_024336885.1). Lineage (NCBI taxonomy): Eukaryota > Metazoa > Chordata > Aves > Coraciiformes > Alcedinidae > Actenoides > Actenoides hombroni. Next base: position 103,986 of record WUAM01000263.1, read on the forward strand.
ATGCAGGGTTGGGGGCATGAGTGAAAATCATGGGGAAGGCTTGAATTCTGAGTGTCAGGAAGGAGATACTTGGAGGGAGTGGCTTGAAAGCCACAGCTCCACTCCAGAGGCAGGCTTGCAGCAGACACATGACCGTAGGGAGGTGACACTGCTTCGTCAGTGCTGTTGTTCTGCCCTTGCACGGGAACTGTAGAGTTCTGCTACACTTTATAACACAAGGCTTGACTGCACAGTCTGCTGCTGCAGATTAACTATGCAGCATGATTTTGTCATTGTAATAATGTCTAATAGATGCTAAATGCATCCTTCTTTGGCATGAAAATATTTATGGGTATTCCCTCACTAAGCAGGCTTATCAGCAAGAACTGCATGAATGGAATATTATCCAATTTGTCTGATCATTCCTACCCAGACATCTTTTATGCTTCGCAAATAATAATGGTCAAAGAACCCTGGAAGACAGGGTGGCCTGGAAACCTCACTGCTCATTGGGGAAAAGGAGTCACCAGGAGGAGCCCTGGTGTCAGTAGCTGAAGTGTGAGGCACTGCCCTGGCTGCTCGCCCTGCAGAGTGCCTTTGATGCTCGCTTTTGGGCCTGATTTCTGTACCAGCACTAGCCAAGCATCTGCTAAGCCTCTCAGAGAGGAGAGAGTTGTCTCTTCCAAATGGAATAGCTTTCCAGTTTCTCTGTCCTCTTTCCAAAATGGCTGCATCGCATGGTAATTATGCAAAAGGTGTTTAATTTGAAAATGTTTCTCTTCTCTTTGTTTGGAAGGGCCCTCAGTCAGCTACCAGCTGCGGCAGAGCCATTTTCAGAAGTTTATAGCCCTGTAATGAGCTGTTTCAGTGCCTGTTGCTGGAAGGGGTTGTTCAGTGAGTGATTATCTCTGACTGCCGCGCTGGTCTGGTGCAGGGCTGGCCCGATGGTGCCCCTCGGACACAGGGATGAAGGGAAAGCAGAACACGGCTGCGGCCGCTTTGCCAGTGTCCGGTCCCCCTGTGGTGCTGAGCGGAGCTGGATGCTGCAGGCTTCAGGTCGCCCGCTGTCCTGCCCTTGGAGAAGTGACCAGATGGCAGTGGCAAGCTGTTGGCATGAAAGCTCTGGATCCTATGGCCTTTCTGCTTTACGTCTGGACCCAGACTCAACGTCTATGGACGTTTAAGAAATTAGTAATATCATCTCTAGGCTCAGACCTAAACCTATGCTCTGCAGAACTCTTTCCCCTTGTGCTTTCTATCTCAGTACCTCCTCTAGTCCCAGAGAAAGGCAGACTATGTCTTTACCATCTCATTGCTATCCCGTCTGCTTTGCCTCACTCCTTCCCAGAATAGTACTTCCTTTCAGCTGTGGAGGTGTTTTCTCCATGGAGTTCCCCTGCTTTCTGCCATGCTTGAGCTTGCTTCTGCTCCCTGCTGCTCGTTTGGAGCAAAATTTATTACAATATCAATAATGTGACTTGTATACAAGGTCTAGCACTACCATGTGCAAGCGCTCTGTGTAAATCATCAGCATCGGCACCCTGGTAATTGCCCTGTAAACTGAAAGGAATTATTTTGCTGTCTGCAGCAATGAGACTTTCCCTTCTGCCTGTGCAAATAGGTATTGCTGACATGTACACTAATCACACTTCTGCTCCTACATGCACTCGTGCTTCCACCTCTCTTGCTCGTGCTCCCTCTCTCACAGAACACTGTGCAGCTGCGTGACACCCGGCCCACAGAGAGCACACCTCTGCCCTCACCCACACGTGTGCTGCTCCACGCTGACACGCGTGGGTACCACCACTCTCAGATGAGCATAGTCTTTGTAGGTGCTGTCTGAAACACGCGCTCACCTTTCCATCCCGTTCACTCCCACTTACATATCCTCACATAAACCAAAGCTTTTACCCCGCAAGAACTCAGAGACCAATGCTGCAGGCAGCCCCATCACCCCATGCCTACTTCTGTACCCTTCATTGTCCACTACACCGTCCTTGCCTGTGCCTGTGCTGTCGGCTTTATGTTATCTTTCCCGCAGTCTGCAGCACACAAACATACGTATTCACTTGTAGCCTCTGACACAGAGCCCACTCCTGCTCCCTTCTGCAGGTATCCTGTCCCTGCAGACATGTCCCAGCCTCTCCCCTTCACCTGATCCCTTGCCAGCACCCATCTGCACATGCCCATGCACACACATTGCACACCCTCTTGGTGGATTCTTCCTCCACCTGCCTCTTTTATTTTCTCCTGGCTTCTCTCCCATTTCTCCCTCCCTTACTCTTTGCCATCTCTAATCACATTCTGACTCCCATTCTAGTGCTGTGAAATTGTCAACCTCAGGCAGTGGCTTTCATGCTGCCTTTGTGATGAATCTAGTTTATCCCAAATTATGAGGTTTTGCACAATTCATTTAAAGCTGAATGCACCCGCCCCATTTTCCTGCAGAATCCGTTCCCTTCAACTCTCATCTTCTTCACCACCTTCCCAAGTCAAATCTCCAGAAGTAGTACAGGCAGAACAAGAATTTCCTGCCTTTCTTTTGTACCTTCCCCTCTAAAGGATCCCAGAAGCACATAGACAACAGATCTGCTGCCTAGATCTGCATCTGAACACGGAGGGAGCGGGGCTGCATCAAAGCGGGGTTGGCAAAGACCCACTGCAGATGAAGGGACTTTGCTTCCCTCCTCATCTTTCAACCGACCCATCTTTCAGCTGAAGGACTGCAGGTCTAGCTTGCCTTGGTCTGTCCATTAGCGTGCTGTTGGAGTGTGGTTACTGGGCCTGAGCTGAGCGTGCTGGTTTTTGGTAACCACCACTGTCCCTGCTGCTGTTCCCTGGAGGTTTCCATCTGAGTGTTATCTCAGCCAGATGCTCCTCGGCATCCCCTCTGCAGGGCAGTGTATGGCATGACCAGGAGGCCTCTGCAATGCTTTACAGGTGAAAAAAACCTCACACCAGTGAGTGGTCCTGGAGGGAGGAGGGCAAGAGCCGGTTACTGTGCAAAGCGTGGCTGGGCAACGCAATGCACACCTGGCCTCGGCTGTGGCAACACATACCGCCTGTGTTATCTGGGAAGAATCCAGTAAAACCAGCACTCCTTGGCAGCAAAGTGACACCCACCTTCCCCTTGCCAGTCACAAACTCGAATAGCCTGCTGACTGCCCAACGGGCACAGTGATTTAGCAAGAAATGGGAACAAGCCTCATCTCGTTCCCGGGGCAAAAAGCCAAAGCGTGGGGGGTGTGTGCGTGTGTGTGATGGGGCATCCTGATGCCATTTACAGGGACTGCCAGCCAAGCTGACCAGAGGACAGGTCCAATTCACAGCTGTGCTAGGCTTGTGCCACGAGCGGGCAGAGCTGTGGCAGCAGTGGTTGAGTCACCCAGACACCACATCCCTACTGCAAAGGGAGCTTCTTCATGGGCCAGATGAAATGAGGGCTCCACAGTTCATCACCTCTTGGCTAAAACCACGGGTAAGGAGCAGTGAGTGCCAAGCAAGGGATGTAGAAATGTATCTTCTCAGACCAGGATCGAGAGCAGCAAACTCAGTTCCCATGGTTACGGAGCAGCTACCCATCAGGCCCCATCTCACATCACTAACTCTGCCATTTAATTAACTGACTGCTTGTTATTTCCTGAAATGATCTCCTCCATCCTCCTGCTTGCCTGAAATTCAGCTCTCAGATGCTCTTCACAGAGCTGCCTGGTCTGGCTCTAGCATCCTGTGTTTCATTTAAAACTCATCTACAACTCAGAAAGGATTAGAAAAAGCTGGAGACAAGCCCCAGGTCTAAGGAAGGGTTCCAAGGAGAAGTTTTTTCTTTAGGGACATCAGCCACGTTCAGCTAGGATGAAGCAAATGGGATCATATCGACACAGCTCAGCACAGAACTGTCTTTTTATTTCCAATGCCCTCGGCATCTGTCTTGCTGTAGACTTCTGCTAGCTAAAGGTCACTGGGCTCTGTCCTTCTATTATCTGCACAGGAATACACATTAAAGGGTCATACCAGGATGAACTGAAGGGAGAGTTATAATTAGTTATGTTCATAAAACACTACTCTGATATGGGCTGATATTTATACTGTTTTCTCAAACAAATGGGTTTACATTGCTGAGATCTGGAAGCGCCAGGCTTGGTGTGTGATGCACTGAACCATCCCTCATGGGGGAAGAGTTTGACAGAGACCTGAAGCGTTTACATGGGGATCCTGTGTCTCCCATGGAGGATGGGGGGAGCAGCTCCGTGCTCTGGGGTAAGGGAGGGAAAGGATATTGTCCAAGGCCTGGGAGCAGGAAGGTTTTCTGTTTTCTCACCAAGTGAGGACTCTAATCCTCCCAATTCTCTGTTTCCCTTGCCGTTATCCTCTGAATCCAACATTTCCTCCTTCAGCCTCAGTCCTTGAAAACCAGCCTTTCCCACATGGTTGTTAACATCTCTCCCTGACCCTTAATCTTTCTGTTTCTGCTGCGTTATTAGCATCTCCCTATCTGAGGCTGAACAAATCCACGCACAAAAAAAAAAAAAAGGGGTTTTAAAGAACTTGTTGTCAATTTAGAGTCAAACACTGGCACACTCTGCCCTGCAGATAATTGCTTTGCAAAGCTCTTGCTGCAGCGAGAGCTGCTCTTTGGGAGCCGCTTGGTTCATCTGCAAACTCTAACGGGCTCGATTGCAGGAGGAGAGTGACTGGGGTGGGATAGATGGCTTGTAGGCTTAGCTGTCATATGTAGGTAAAGATGAGACTACCACAGATTGTGACAGTCCCCTGATGATTTGGAATATGCAGGGTGCTTTACTGAGGAATGGCATAAAAAACACCTAAAGGCACAGCTCTAGGACCTGCAGAAACCGAGGGCAAAAGAGGCAAGTGCCGAATTGGTCAGTGGTATTTGAGAGGTGGGCTGAGATCAGAGTGTGAAGGTTGCCTTCCTCCAGGAGAGGATGCTCCTGGACTGTGAAGGCTGCTTATTCACCACTGTGAGTGGTGGGGGTCTTTTATTTCATAGAGTGAGAGAACCTGTGTGAAAGGCAGTGAGGCTGGGGTATGGATGTGGTCAGGCAGCACCATTAGCACCCTGAACTCCTTACCAGTTTGTCAGTGTAGGGAGAGGGTTCAGTGGCTGCCATGTCATAGTATGGAGTCTGCAAAGGGAGTTTCTGGATTTCCTCCTCATGTTTCATGTTGTCTAAGTGGACAACCTGTAATAGAGAAGAGAGAAAGGATGAGAAGAACAAGTGCTGTCCTTCTGTCACAGCTTGGGGCAACATTTGCTGCAGGTGACACCACCACCAGATATCACCACGATGGGCAGTGCATCTTATCTTCTCCCTAGCACCCACCATATTATTTGCCTCCTGTTCTCTCACTTGTGTTTTCACACCCCTCACTACCACTCATGGCATTCAAAATGTTGGGGATGCTTGAAAGTCCTCACACCTCAGAGCCCATCAGAACACATTTAGAATTCAGTCCCCACAAAAGCAAGTAAGCAGGATCTAAATTATAGCTTTCAATTAGTGTCAATCTTTGGGAATTCTGGGCAAACAAGTCATTATTTTCTGCCCCTCAAACACAGGCCATGGACTTCTTTGCTCTTGCAAACCCGTTTTTCCCACTTTAGGCACCGTGGACACTGGTTGCAATCAGCTTTCCTTGCTAGAGGAAGGAAGTGGCAGCCAGGCTGGGGGGGTGTGTACCTGGATGTCTTCTGCAGTCAGGTGGCTTTTCGTCTCCTGTTTCCTCTTTGGTGGAGGGGCAGGTTTGTGGGATGGAGGCAAGTCAATTCTGCAGATAAAGAAGTGGTAGCTGATTAGAGATCAAGAGAAAGGGACCTGCTTGCTTTGATGTGCCATAACAAGCCAGACCCTGCACGTGCCAGAGATTTGGCTGTGTTTGTCACCAACCTGCCAATACAATCATATAGATTATTCTCAGTATCCTCTGCCCCCCCGCCTCCGTGCCCTCTTTCTCACCCCAATTAGAATTGTTAATAGAAATAAAGTCCCTCCTAGCATTCTGTTCCTAATTCCAAGCAAATACCCATGTCGGATTGCAGATCCCAAGGGTGTAGCTGGGATACCTGTCTGCCAGCACTGCTTCAGAGTGGCTCTAAATCATTCCATGGGAGGTGGCTTATTTTATGGCTGCAGGGTAACAGAAAGTGTCTGGCAATGGTCACTGCAAATCAATAAGGTAACAACGTCAGCCCCAGTTTGGGAGCTTATCTGGGACAGTAGTCCCTGCCACTGGCTTCCCAGCAGGAGTTTGAATCTTCCTCATAGATATGCTATGCCATGCAGGGACATTTATCCCTGACCCCGAGTCAGGGGATCAGCTTTTGCCCCAGAGCATAAGGATTGGCAGCGTTTATAATCCCAGCCTAGAGACTGTCTCTGCACATTCTGTTCATATGCACAGATGTGTCTAATCCTTTTACAAAACTTATTAAAACTCTGATTGACTAATTAGCTGGCTGCCCCTCCCTTCTTTCTGTACGAACTTCACTAGATCTTCTGATAGAGATGAGTGACTTTCCTTGGCAACCCAACGGATTCCAGAGTGGGACCAGAGTGTACGGGTGAGGGGGAGAGTAAGACAGGGTCCCCAGGGCTCTGCAAAACATTGACTTTATGGCTCTAAAGTAAAGAAATGCTATTAACTTACAGAGGCTTTGAAGCAGACTCCACAATAGAGGCAGCACCTCTGCAGACTAGGGCAGCACTGTGTTTCTATTCTCAGCTAAAGTGGCTCTTCCCTGTGCCTGCGTGGAGGGCCATTGTGGGAAGTGGATTGTCTGAATGCATCTCTATCATAGGGCTGATGCTGTTGATGCAATTTCACCTTGTGGTGCTATTTTTTTTTTTTTTTGTCTGTGTGCCTTTCTGTCTCTCTCCTGCTTTCCCCCAGTACTCTTCCCTCCCTCTCCTTCTATCCTCCAATGCCCTCTCTTAAATGGGATTAAATGGAGCACAAAATGTGGCCAAGATGTAACAACAATGAGGTGGGCAGTTGTTCAAGATAAAAGCAACTTCTGGCCTTTGGGCTTTCTTTGCCTTGCCTATGAGGTGGGAAGGAAGCAGGGGAGTGCGCTTGTGAAATGGCAGTGACAAGACAGAGCTTTTCAGGAAGAGGCCAGGGTAAACAATTCTGAAGAGGGCTCTGTTCATGCTACATAGGTTGAACTCCACACCACCAAATTCCCTGCATGGTGTAGGGCAGAGCAAAGCAAGTACCTGTCAAACAGGAGCCCCTGGGTCGTACCCTCTCCCTTCTCTTGTATTGCCAGAGTTCATGTCCTTGGGCTGGCACCATATATACAAAACTGTAATGTCAAGTGGATGTGAATCCTTTCGGGACTTTTGGAGATACATTCAGAGGTGATTAGGGGTCAGACTCCCCTCTGATGACAGAATGTGATTCAGTCCAATTCAGGAGTCTAAAGAGGGAAGAATAGGATCCTCTCCCACCTCTGGAGATGAGAGTGGCACTGAGCAGCTGCACCATGCCCAGGGATCACAGAATCACAGGACGCTAGGGGTTGGAAGGGACCTTGAGAGATCATCTAGTCCAACCCCCCTGCCAGAGCAGGATCACCTAGAGCAGGTCACACAGGAACACATCCAGGCAGGTGCTACAGTAAAAGCAGCATCTGGGTGAACATCATTGTGCTTCAGTTTCCACTTAAGCCTTGCGATAAGAGTTCAACTACAGGAGAGAGCAGCATAGAAAGCACTAGGGAACCCCAGGGAAGGGAAGAGCATCAGAGGAATGAACCAGAGGGCAGCAGACAGGGAGAAATGACAGAAAAAAATTATTTGCTGCCAAGCTTTTCTTGAGTGCAGGTAGCTGCAGGGCCAGTGGTGCTCTCTGTCCACTGCCCCATCCAATAGCACCTGTATCATCCACGTCCTGAGCGTCTGTGAGCGGGGGGCTACTCACAGGTCATTGTCCGTGTCGGTGCGGTTCTTCTGTTGGCGCCTGTAGACAATGATGACGGTGACAGCCACACCGATGATGAGAGCTGCTGCGATGACTCCCCCCACGATCCCAATAATGCCTCCTGGGGCACCCTGAGGTAGTGGCTTATCTGCAACACACAGAGAAGCAGGGGAGAGAGGGTTAGAGCATCAGACAGCGCGACTGTAAGGCACAAAGGCCAGGAGAACGAGGGCTCCTGGAGGAAAGATGTCAACATGCTCTGAAACTGTCTCAGGTAGCTGTGTGCAGGCAGCTTCATGGAGGGAGACAGGTCATACTGAAACGTGGTGGTCAGAGCTCAAGAGGAATAGAAATCTGTGGCTACAATTGCAGTTCACTGTGTCTCCAAGAGCTAACCTCTTCCTCGCTCTGTTCTCCAATTTCCCCTTAAATCAGGTGGTTATTCCTGGATCCGATTTGCTGCCTTTGTTGTGTCCTCGAAGAAAGAAGGGTTTAGGGAATAAAAGTGCTTCCAAGCAGCCACCCCATGGGGTGCAGAGGGACTCATGTGGATCTGCCACTTGATAGTATTTATCTATCTTGAAAGCCTTCTGCAGGCTTTGCTGAATTCCTAGTGCTGTCAAAATGAAGGAGAGTTTTGCTATTAACGTAGACCTTAGAAGAGCTAGGGACCGATGCTCAATTTATTCAGGTGGAGTAGAGGTATGTGCACCCACAAACCTTACCAAAAAGACGTCCTGAGCATAGGATGTAGGGGTGAGGGCAAGATACATCGTAACTTGCATTTTGTCTCCTGTTTGCCCCATGACTGGAGAGCTTTGTGACTTTGGCCAGCTCCTCAGGGACTAATGTGGACCTCATTCAAAAGCAACCTATCCCATGGGCCTGATGGGAAAGCTCTTTGAAACCTATGATAAAAGGATTTAATTTGCTCTACCTTCCAACCTAATTAAACTTGAAAACTAGCTAATTGGTACTTTGTACTTACAGCTCCGGCAGTGATGAAAGAAAGAGATAATTGGAATGGAAGAAGGAGGAGGAGGAGGAGGAGGAGGAGGAGGAAAAGAAATTCAGGGGAGGGGAGTGAGACAGGGATGATGGAACAAGATTCTTTGTAGAACTTGCCTGTCACACATGATTTTTGTACCTCTCCTAATGCACTGGCTACTGGCTACTCTTAGATATTAGATATTGGACTATATGGACCTTGCTCTGCAACAGTTACGGCCTTGGGTATCACAGTGGTATCCAGTATCTCCACTAAACAACCACCCTTGAGGCCTCAAACTTATACCCACTTCACATGTGTGCCTCACATCCACGGAATCAGCATTTTCTTAGCTGGAAGGCTGGGCTGCCTGAAACCCCAGGTACCGGGTGAAATCACAGAACTGACTGTGCTGAATCCTTGCCAGCAGCGTATTCCCCGATCCCACCTCGCAGCCAGCCTTCTTCATCTTTCAGATTTGCTGCTGTCATCCAGGAGTGAACTGAGGTGTGTAAACATTTCCCAGGGAAATCCTCTCTCTGGTCAATACCAACAAATTGCAGAGCAGAGAACTGGCATGTTTACTGTATCCGTACAAAACACCTCAACTCCCAGCACCGTGCCGAGGCATTGCTACCCATGAAGAATTTGCCTTGGGAATTGTCTTGACACCGATCCCCCATCCCTTTCCATGCAAACCTGGTTTTCTCTTGCCTCGCAAAGACACCCCAGAGCCTCCATTGATCAGCATCCCACACCCCGATTTCCCCTGTTCCTTAATTAAGAGCTCAGAACTGTGTGTCTTCGAGTGGCAGGATGCTGTAGTCATCAGAACGTGAGGCTCTGCTCCCCTCTGTCCTCGGCAGTGGCAGTCACTTTTCTTTCTCTTCCCTTCTCCATCAGCCACATTATCCTGTAAATAATTTTTCTGCCTTGCGAGAGCTCGCTTATAGCCATGCTCAGGCAGAAAGCTGACATGTTGTGATCCAAGCCTCTGGACAGCATTCGAGATAGTGGCAGGGAAAGCCACTGTGAA
>WUAM01000263.1:113960-133463 GCA_024336885.1 Actenoides hombroni
GCATTTCCATGATGAATTGGCCCCTTATGGCTCTCTGGATGGCAGGTAGGAAGCAGAGAACAACAGCCTGCTGCTACTGCTGTAAATCAATAGGTGTGTCTATGTGTGTGTGGGGAAGAGGGTAGAAGGAGAAAGAGTGTCAAATAAATAAGTAAATAAAGGTAAAAGTAATCTCTAGGAACTTTATCAGGGCTGTGTAATAGTGGAAAGGGCCAGGAAAATTTAAAAAGAGGAAAATGCAGCCATGAGTTTGCAGAAGTGAGAGAGGTAAATACAGAACACTGGGTAGAAACAGTAAAGGGATGAGGAGAGGCAAAGAACAGAGGAGCACAAGGAGAAATGCAGATGTTTTGGTGTGTCTATCAGAATACTTCCTTCTTGCCAGGCTCTCAAGGCTATTGATATGAGCACCCCGGTGTTGGTGCTATCCCAGCTGCCTAAGATAGGGCTGTGTGGCCATGAAGTGCTTCTTTCGTCTGCACCCCAGCTGTTTATTGCCTCAATCTCCCCTTCCTGGGGAAGAGCTGGGGCTAGTTCAGTTTGGAGGGCTCACCTGCCACCCAGCCCTTTTCCTTCCCTCTTCTGTGCACATTACCTCTTTAACAGGTAAAGTCAGGCTTTTCTGGAGGGCAGGGTGGCTGCAAGAAGGGGTGTTGTAAGTCAAACAGGAGGAGAGGATGATAAGAACTGGCAGATGAGGATTCAGTTACATTGACAGGGCTTTTGGGCAGCCCTGGGAAGATGTTTGCAAGGCTTGTGAATCAGGATCAGAATAAATTGGCAGGACAGCTCAGGGGCCTCCAGACTGGAGTGGGAAAAGGCTTTGCCAATTAAGAATGCAAAACCCCTTGCTCTGTGTCACGCTTGAATAATTTAAAACTCTCCAAAAAGTTTGTGTGAAGTGGTTGGCAGTGAGGCAGGTACCAGAGAACCCAAAGGGGTTGAACAAACAGCTCAGCCTTATCTGGATGTCTGAGGGCTGCTGGGAACTCCTCGTTCCTGCAAGAAACTGAATTAATTCACAGTATTACAATTATGGAGGAAAGAAGGACACCCCACCCCCAGTCTCTTTCAGAGCAGTTTTGTTCATTACTTTGTTCTCCCATGGCTCTTGTGGAGATGGAAGCAGACACAGGAAAGGAAGAAAAGTGATTATCTACCCGTAAAGCATCCTTCCCAATCACTTGATGGTGTGTCTGTCTGGGTTTCCCAAAGTTAACTGGTGACGGATTAAGATCTTTCTACCAGCTAGAACAATTAAAACGTTTTGTGAGGTGCTGATACTGTAATTCACCAGTCCCAATGCTCAGTTAAATCACATCCAGCGGTCCAGTGCTGTCAGTAGTTCACATCTCCCAGGCAAGTAAAGAATGTCCATCCTGGGGAGATGCACCAGGCGCAGTCACAGCGCATCGCTGATTCACAGCTTCATAGCACTGGCTAGGAAAAAACCCTTGTCCAAACAGCCGCGGGGCTGACGACTCTGTGTCTGTAGGGACAGAGCCCTGGCTCAGGGGTGCTGTGAACAGCCAGGGAGCATTTCAAAGCCCAGACCCACGGATGGAGCTGTAATAACGTGGCTGCGGAGCGCAGGAGCAAATCGCACCGGAGGAACAATGAAGGCTGCGGAGCACCAGCTTGTAGGAGAGCAAGAGAGATGTTCCCAAAGGGAACTTGAAGTGAGGCAAAGACAGATAAACTGGAAAGCTTCCAGAGAAGGCTATGGTGGAGCAGAGGAAATGACTCACTTGCTCTTGGTATGGGGGGGAGTGATGTGGAGGACTTTGCAAAAGGAAAGGAAAGAAGAGAGAGCGGCTGTCGAACTTTGGAAGTAAGGTCTCTTCCCTTAAAGCCACTGTGTGCCTGGGACATTTGCATCATGAAGGAGCCTGGCTCTTCTTGGGATCAAGAATTGAGAGTGGGATGTTACATCCCCACCAATAGTCTGTGCCTATCTGGGATTGTCTTTTTATGTAAAGCTGGGATCAGCCAGATAATTCCTGACTTACTGCATTATGTGCACAGTGACATCCTGCCTGAGTGGGCAGGGAGGAGCAGATCTGTGAAAGGGAGTCCTGTGCCAGTTGCACAGGCAGCTGTGGGACAGAGGTGCTGGCAGGCAGGAGGGCTTTGTTTGGATGAGAGGGCTGGGTGTCCCACCAGTACTGTCTTCTTTCTATCCTGACTGTCTGCCTTGTATTCAGCTGCCCCAGGGAGAGCCTGAGCCCCATCTAACTGCATCCTCCAGGTAAATCTGCAAGCTGAGTCAGTCTCTGGGCCTGGTTTACTGTATCTCTGAGTGAAGCTAGTTTGTTCAAAGAGTGCTGCCCACTCCTCTCTGGTCCTTGCCCCCTCCTAACTTCAGCCTGATCCCTCAGTGCTTTGCAGAAAACCAGCATAACTACACACAACAGCCCTGATAAGCCATTTCCTCAGAGATCTGCCTGCCTTTGTAATCAGCTACAAAGTAGGGTTCCCTTTCCATTAATCACCTCCCCTCACTAAACAAATCCTCATCTATTTCATGGCTGGCTAGCCAAGGCACTCAGCAACATGCTGCCTTGCTCACAGACACATTGCAAATCAATGGGAAGGAATCATGATTCTTCTCCTTTCCGTACGCTATCAGCTTTGAAGCTCTTCTAGCTACCTTGGTGCTCAACTGCACCCCTGTTCACAGGCATATACAGCCTGCATGTCTAAAGCAGCCTGTCCTGGTACAGTGCCAGATCAAAGTAAGCCTGTCTGTGACCTGGATTGTCACCCTGTTCCAGCGGAAGGAGCTAGCACTTGCTGGACTCTTTCTGCCCGCTGAACCTTTGAGCAAGACAATGAGATCAGATGATGCATATTTATAATACACCCCACCTGACACATTCCAGGGAGCCTGAGACACGGCAAGTTCACAGAGCTAAATTAAACTGAGTGGAAAAGCTTGGCAGAACAAATACATCTCCGGCTTGATTTTAAAGACAAGAGCAGGGTTGGCTAATTCGAGACACACTCCAATAGCATACACACCCCCGGGCACAAGCTGGTTCAGAGCCCCGTGACGCCTGCTGTTTGCAAAGGGTTAATGAAATGCTGTTCCCAGGAGAGCCAGAGATGTGAGCTGGCAAAGCTGATGGGCCAAAGGGTACGATAAACAGAAGAGCTTGCGAGTCACTGGAGATTTTAAAGGGATCTTAAGTGTGAGGGAGGAGAGGTGGGGTAGGTTTCTCTGGGGATGGTTCCCTTCCATGTGTATATTAAGTGAATCCCTTGCAGGGACAGCTAAGCAACCAGATGATAAAAGGGATTAAGAATGGAAAGCCATTGCTTGGAAAGCTGTGCCGGTGGCACCTGACTATTAGTGTGTGTGGCTGAAGTGCCAGCCTGCCCCTCAGCAGCAGCATGGCCTTCATCCATCAGAGCTGGGTCCAAAATCTTCATTCCCTTTCCTTTTGCCTGGAGTGGAGAGGAGAAGGGGAACACAACGTCTTGGTCTCCTCCAACCTAAGCCCTGTTCAGACCTTGCTCCAGCTCCGATCCTTGTCTAAGTGCAGGTGGAGGTGACCAGGATGCAAGAAACACTTGTGAAAGCACTTCAGAGGGAGGAGAATCTGTTCCCATGAAAACAGAGTCAATGTTTCACGGTCAACTTGCAGTTTACAGCACCACTTAACCCCTGCAGAATCCAGAACCGGCTCTGTTTCCAAGTGCTGTTTACCTGGTGATGTACAGTGAGAAAAGGAAGGGGGGTTAGACCTCAGCATGAGGAGCAATTTGGTTAGCAAAGGTGGCTGGCATGGTTTTCTGAGCAGGAGGAGTGTCTGGGCTTCACTTGGTGACAAAAGCATAGCAAGAGCAGAGCTAAACCAGCAGCCCTCCCAGAGACTCCTCTAGCTACAGAAAGAGCTCAAGACTCCTCTTCCTAGCAAGAGAAGGTGCTTCTGGTTTCATGTCACCTCCGGAGCTGGCGATGCAGCCAGCCAAGCAGAGGTTAAACACCAGAACAAAGGCAGAGCTGCTCTTCTGCCTCTCTGCCCTGATATAACTCAGAAAGAATTTTAAAAGCCGTCACAGCCTCGGGTGTTTGCTGATGTCACTCCCATTTACACAGTTAGCCACCAGGCAGGCCAGTGACAAGCCGTGGCTGAAGTCCCAGCACTGCCCTGGAAATCCCCCCTGCCCAGGCGGGTCCACAGGCCCCCGGTGGGACGGGGGAACTGGGACCGGGGAACTGGGACCGGGGAACTGGTCCTGCACACGGGGCTGCTCCGCTGGCTCTGCGGCTGCTCCAGCCACCGGCTGCTGGGAGGGTCCCGCTGCTCTTTGGTGTTTCGAGTGGGGCCAAAAGCCAGTGTCTCCAAGGGCCGTTAAACAACCCGATGCTCCTGACCACTCTCTGCATTGTCCTTCCTCTCCCTCCCACTCGTGGGAATTCCTCATAGCTGCCAAGCCCCTCTCTGCTGATGACCAGAAGACTGGGTATCCCCTGGGTCCTTTTGGAGCATGGATATCCCACTGTCTAGGTACTAATCACAACATCCCTATAAGATCTCTGCCCACTTTGTTTTCCTCTGTAATTTTTACTAGCCCGACTGGCACTTACAGACTTTGCAAACCACTCGCCCATCTCTGATGAGGTTTTGGGGGAGCTTGGCAGTGTGGTGTGGAGATCCAGCCCTCCCTGGGGTGCCTGCTTTGAAGAGCATGCCCAACTGCAAGTGGACACATGGATGTGTTTGATATTAGTGGAGATTTCACATGCATTCCAACAAAGCCAATTGCTTTGCCATTCACCAAGGGTAGAGGCATCTCAGCTCTCTCCAGTAATAACCAGCTTTCTTCCTTTCCTCTCCTGCGGGGGAAATAGCAGAGTCGTCCTTGGTTAAGTAGCATCTGGTTAAGTAGCTGCTGGCAGCAAAAGCACGTCTGGAATGTGGCTTTAACCCCCGGTGCCCTTCCCTCACTATGCTTCCCAGTGGCCACTAACGAGGATGGGCTTTGGACAGCAGCAATAGGAGCAGAGTGTTAACCCCATGGGATCCAGCAGAGATGAGGACTGACTTTTGCAGAGTAGCTGTTGTAGTGGGAGCTCCCCTGCAGACACCTCTTTCTGGGCTGGTTTTCTTCCGCTCCTGGAGCAAGCCTTTTAGCAAAGTCATCACTGTGCAGCAGAAAGAGCCAGTTGTTCAGAGGGTGCAACAGCAAATGGTCCTTTGCAGCAGTGTCCACCCATAGCAACACCCCCTCTGCACGTGCACACATGCTGCATCCCTGCACTTTCCACTCAGCCAAGAAATGTCTGCATCAACTTCAGTTTCTGGGATGTCCCCATCTTTCTGTACCCTCAATGACTCCATCAAAGAGGGGCCAGACACGACTTTGCTGTCTCTAACCCATCTACCCCAGCACAAACCTCACTCTGCTCTCTCTTCTCCCTGCTTGGTCAACTCCACAGCCCCCCTGCCTTCTCAGAACCAGGGGCTTCACAGCTCAGTGCAGCAGTATGGAGATTGTCCCAGCCTGTTTTGGTGGAGAAGATGGGCCCTGGAGAAGATGGAAAATGTTATCTGACGTTTCCTCTGCCTCCCAGCCCTTAATTTTAGTTCTGCTTCATTTCCTTGCAGCTCAGCAGAGTAATGAACAATCAAATCCCTTTAGTAATTTATTTCTTCTGCTGTACTGTTTCGAGAAGGTGATGACACTTGAAATTGCCTCTCCTGGAGGGATGAAGGGGCCAGATCCTGAACCCCATTACAGCAGAGTATGTCTCTCTTGATCTTAGCACATAGCTGTCCAGAGCACAGCGTGGTCCCAAATCCATGTTTAGCTTGAGACAGAGCCTTGCTCCCTTGATGAGTCCATTAAGGTCATGCTATTACAAGCAGCCATCAGATGAATTCTGTCAGATAGAAGGTACAAGGACTGCAGCTCAGACTCTCATCATTTGTGTTAATAGAGTTAATTTGCTCAACAATCTTCAGCAGCACTCCTGGGAACCTCTCACTCTGCTTGGCCATGTGCCCTGGGCTGTATGTGTCTCCTGTTGCCTCCAGGGTGACTACAGCACTGGGGGCAGCTGTATCTTGGATGTCCCCAAAGGATGAGATCAACTCCCTGTTTGCATTTACAAAGAGAGACTGCTGGGAGTTAGGTGCAGACACAGGGTATGTGTGGCAGGGCAAGGAGGGGCGTGAAGAGCTGTGCAAATGGAAAGGTAGACAGGGGTGCAGTTCTTGTTTCTCCTCTGGTAACTGCAGTAGCAAGGAGGGCTTGAGGCTGCTGTGCTTCATCACACACATCCTTCCCTTCACTCCCACAGCTTCTTAAATACCCTTGAGACCTGCTGCAGTCTAGACAAAAGAATGACGACTCAGCCTCCTGGAGCAGGGGGGGAGGTGCTAGCCATTCTTGAGTGATGTGTGAGAATGAAGCTGTTCCATGCTCATGTGGCTCTGACCTGGACTCTAGTGCCACTGGCTCCTCTCCTGCTTGTCACAGGTGTCTTCCTGACTGACAGCATGGAGGGTAAGATCTGCTTCTCCCAAGCCAGGGTGGCCGCTGTCCCCACACTGACTTGGCAAAAGCAGCTGCACCATGTCCCCATCTGCCCCGTTCAATCTTGCCCCAGGAGAAGGACAATGATGCAGAAGGCAACTCAGATTTTATGTTCCTGACCCTTTTCCTGATTTCTCCCTTGTGTTAGTGGCAATGAAAGACTCCTGACACACCTTTCCTCTTACTTCTGAAATGTCTTGCAAGCTCCGCGATACAGTCTGTGCCTTAGGAAGTAACCGCCAAGATTTAGCCGTGGGACCTTCTGCAGCTGGGTGTTTGTTACCTTGCACATGGGGAGCTTCCCCTATCTCCAATACAGATCAAATGGAAAAGCTGGGAAGAGAGCAATCAGTCAGCATGAAAGAGAAGCTGTGGAGGGCAGGAGATTGATACAAGAGCTAGGGTTACTCAGGGGAATGCAATAGGAATAAGCAAAATCTCTTCAGTGTTCTATAGGCACTTTACCAGATGGATATGGTCAAGAGGGCAGTAAAGATTCAGAAAAGGCAGAAGATTTGAATAACTATTCATGATCTGTCTCTGGAGAACAACAGACGTTTGTTTGTGGCTTCCGAGACAACAAAACAATTTCTGTGTTTGAGGGTGACAAGACCGAGGAGTTTGCTGGACACCATCTCCTTGGATACTCCACTTATTATAAGCAAACAGGTTGAAAAACTTAGCTGAGGAGATCCCTAACTCACAGCTGGTTTGGGGTTTTTTTTGCTATTTGTTAAAATAGTTACATTCTAGAAGGTTAAATTCTAACAGATTGGAAGAGGACATGGAGAATGACTTGAATAATACAGGGTGATTTGCTGGCACCAAAGAAAAAAGTGACACAGGTTCCAGTTAATAAAGAATTAAAAGGCAGGAATACAATCAATGCCAGTCTACTCGGTTTGTGGGAAATGGGTCTTGCCAGTCAACCACAATGTCTTTTTTTTTTCCCACTAAACCAGTCATCTCATCAAAGTAGGTGTAGAGATGGAATACAAAATAGATTAAGAGTAGCTAACTGACAGGTCTCAGGAGGAGTTGTCAGGAGGGAATCACTGTCAGTGGGCACATTTCTAGGAGTCCACAAGGAGGGGTGGTGGGCCTGATGCTAATTAATGCTTTCGTAGGGCTCGTGGAAACAATGACCACCTTAGTGCCTCAGCAATCCCTGGCAGCTGGTTAGTAGACTGAGGACATTGTTCAGGCATTGCAATACTCTGTCCCCCTGCTGAAGCAGCCATGTTTTTAAAAGGAAGAAAACCCAGAAGGGCAGAATGCAGAAGATGCCCGAGTATAGCTTTTCAGTAAGTTGGCTGAACTGGACCTTAAAACATGTTCCTTAACATCTCCCTGGTGAGACAGGAACTAGTGCCAACCTGCAGCAGAGGAACAGAGGAACAAGCAAGGGCTGGGAGTTGAACACAGAGTCCCAGGGGCTGTCAGAGCTGATCAGTCACAAGGTTATGCTGTAACCGGCCTTCCCCATCTCTAAATCTCTTTCTCCCCACCCTAATCCCCTGATGTGTGTCAGCGTCTTTGGCTCAGCAGTCAGCTGAATGTTGAAAGAGGGGAGGTGACCTCCTCTCTGACACAGGGAAGGTTGTGGGCCTGAAGGAAAGTGCATCCTAGGGAGGGGAAAGGAGTCTCTAAGCCTCTATGGAGGGTGCAGAGCTGCCTTCACACATTCTTCTGGGCTCCACACACTGTCCTCTTCAACACACCTATTCTGTTGCTCAGGTTACACTTTCAGGGCAGGTCCTTCAAGCAAATTTTTAGGTCAGTTATAATTGGGAAACCTCACATGGAGCTATAAAACATCAATTAATATGCTGGAACTATCTAGTTAAATGCCAATTATAAAACCCCATAAGCTTCTCAACTCAAATGTATTAATAACATAATTAAACATTTATTGCTTATGCAAATGAAAAGTTAAGTTAATCGGACATCAACGAAACCCCAGGAAGTGACCATTTAAGTAACTAATTTCTATTTAATTATGATTCCTTCCTATTATAAAGCCCCCATGCCATTATTTCTGGACAGCTCTGCAGTGTTTACTTGAGCCATTCAGACTCAGCATTCCCACTCCAGTATCCATTCATAACACCAGACAGCTGCAGCATTCAGACCAACAGCCGTGGACACTGCACAGATGGCAGCAGCTGGACTGGGTGCCCCTCCTACAGTTGTTCCTTCCCCTACCTCCTCCTTGGCTAAGGTACTAGGAAGGGCACAGCCAGAATTAAGTCTCCCCCAGATTCTGCAGCTTCAGGGTGGGCAGAGGAAGGGATATGCACCAGTGCTGTGGCAAGACACGTGCTGGAGAAGGCGAAAGCAGGCACCTGGTGGAATATATCCCATGGGCAGAAGTGTGCTCTGGTGAGCAAGATAAGGATTTCGATCTCCTGAGTCCACCCCTGAGCCTTCTCCCTGGTTCCCTGCACACCTTTGCTGAAATCATCTCACTTCTCTGTATCACCCCCCTGGGGAAGGGCAATCTTTTGTACAGCTGGGAAATTATGGACCTCAGGGGATGAGCGTTTCATGATGGCATCAGCTCCTTGGGTGGACAAAACTGTGTGCCAGCAGAAAGCTACTGTTCATTATTATTGTAAAGCGGTAATTGAAAGGGCTGGGAGCTACAGGAGGACAATGAGATGAGGCTGGGAGATGGGAAATGAAGCTTTTTGTTCCCCAAGGGATGGAGACATTTCCCCTGGCGAGCAGAGCCTGTGCAGCCAGGGCCATACGGATGGACTCCCTCCCTCCAAGCGACAGGCAATCAGTTAAACCTGACAGGTGTGAAGTTGGCAATTTTCTTTTCGAAACTGTGAGATAAACAGGCTGGCAGGAGTTTGAGAGGAACAGCGAGATAAGGGAGAAATGGAAACATTCAGGTACCCTCTCTCCGTGGGGCTAGTGGTGGTTCATAGGCAGACAAACAGAGGAAAGCGTTCGCTTTGCAAAGCCCCAGATGAACCAGGGACTCAAACGTAAGACCAGAAAAAGGCTTGACAACCAGGCACTAATGAAAAAGAGAAACCCCTTCCTTTCACAGCTCCTCAAAGGGTGCTGCTTCTGATCTCTTAATATTTGATCCATATTCATCTCCTGGGATTTAGCCAGCGCTGAACTGCTCCTCCTGAGCTCACCAGCAAACTACAGGACAGAGTTTACTGCAGAGGCAGAAAGAGCATTTAGTGCCCTTTTTACATGCAAATAATTTTCTTCTCCAAGTTCCATACAGTTCAGACAGAAACCTGTCTTCTTCCTACAGGGATCTGGGTTTGCTTCAGTAGTTGTGAAATCTACAGAGGAGGGAGTGTCCCTAACTGACCTTGCACTGGGCTTAGTCAGAGGAGGCCACAGTATTTACCTCAGCTGCTGAGGTGAAGGACACAACTGCAAAGGCTGGCTTCCATAATTTACTACCTTTCAAAAACTCAGCCCCTGGGAGACGATAACAATATTTTTAAAGTTCATTTTAATCATGTACACATTTATCTTGCTGTGCCCCTGCTTTGCCTGCACGGCCATACCTGAGTTGGATTTCTGCTAGCTAGTATGTGAAATTGGAATGCGACACACTTCCAGGGTGGGTTTTTTACAGTCTGATTCTCGTTCTGCAAATACTATGTAAGAGAGAGCCTGCACCTAAACACGTCTGGGAAGGCTGTGAAATGCCATGTTTGGAGGAGGAGTGAACCAGCCCCCTCGCCTTCTGCCAGGCACCTCTGAGGGCATTTGAGGCTCAACAGCACTTCTCAGTGTCACAGGTCCCCCAGCTGGAATACATTTGCATAAAGCAATTTCCGCTAACAAATATGTTCATACAAATCAAGTTCAAGATTGCAAATAAACTGAAACCATAAAAAAACCACCTTATCAAACATATTTGTTACTACAAGTAATTCACCTGGCAAGTTTCTCTCAGTTACATTTTTCCAGCGCTAGTTCCCGGAGATTTAATGGTATGTGTGACCTCGAGCTCTCTGACTTGAACTAGAGCGTGGATTGCCTCTTACCTCACAATGAGTTTTGGATTGAAGGTCACGTATTTCTGGACTTACGCTCTGTGACCTGACCTGTCTCCAGTGCCCCTCGAGCTCCCAGCTCTTCATAGCCAGCCGGGTTTAACATCTCCCAGTTACACCGCCCTTTTCTCTGTCTGTTGGAGCCCTTTGGCTCTTGCACTTCCAGTTCTGAGTCCGACATGAATGTGGATCCCTGGGAGATCCATCTGGTTTCGAGTGTTGTGCAGGGCAGTAGTCCCAGCATGGGAAGGACATGTCCTTCCCAGGTGGCTGTGTCCAGGGATATCAGGCAGGTTGCCTGGTAAATCCCTGATTACACTGGACTGGATCTCTCTCACCACAAATCTTACTGAGGCCACGTTCATTTGTATGGGTGGAAATAAGCCTGACTCCATTATTGTCAGAAAAGTTGGATGTGCTTTCACCATCTGGGTGTTCTATATCTTTATCATTGATGTTTCAGCCCTGAACTCTGTGTACATCTCCCAGTTCCAGGGAGATAAACCTCATGGTGTTCACACTGGTCTAGACTGGCTCTCTGCTGCTAGACCATGCTCAGCAGTTGGCATACAGCCTAAGAGCAAACACAAGCCTCTTGTTCATCTCCTCTTGCCCCGATCCAGCTCCTCCCCTGACTATCTGCTGATCATCAGGGCCCTGAAGTTGCTTTTGGGGCCAGCAGTGCTTGCCTGCAGAGATGTGGCTTTGAGAAGAGATCCAAGCCACGCTGCCATTTTTCCATGGGCTACATGCATTGCTGGCATTCCCGCCCCCAACGTGTTTCTGTTTTGTTCCAGAGAAACACAATACTTAGGGGCACTGCATGGGAGTCAGTTCCTGCTGTGTTCAGCTCTCTGCAACCTGAGCTGCTGAGAAGAGGCCCCATGCAATGGGTTTTATCCATCATCGCTTAACTGTAAGACATGGCCTGGGAAATCGGAACAGCATTTCCCAGGAGCTCATCCCAACAGGACCATGGGCAAAGACGGCCCCTCCAGTCCTTCCTTCCTTCCATCTTAGACCCCTATCCCAGCTCCCTGGTGCTTCTTTTCTTTCTCCCCACCCCCAAACTTGGCTGATGCATCTGAGCCAGCTGCTGGGGATCCAGTTCTGTAAGATGCTCCCCCTCTGCATTGCTGCCATGGTCACTTCTAGGGCTACTGACCTGAACAGCTGAAGCAAAGCTACGCTTCCAACATCTGTCATTACTAAGAAGAGCTGGCAGATGGGAGATAATGAGAGGAGTAAAATATGTGGACATGTAGATACAGCCCAGCTAGTGGTCACAGCTCCCTTGGCCATGTTGTGCCTGATAACAAGAGTATTCCTGGCTTTTCCTCCCTTCATGTCTGAGGAAAACCTCCCCAAGGCTCTCTTTAATTCCTTCCAAAATGAGGTGCCCAGCACACTCCTTTTCCAGCAGAATGAGTGAGAACTGGCTCCATTAGTGGCATGGGGTTTGGAGGGAGTCAGTCTGCCAAGCAGCACACAATGCATTGATCATCAAGCCTGGTATCAAAGAGCCTCCTGCTGCTCTGGTGCATGCTCCACGCCTGCTTTGCTGCCAACAGGGAATGAACAGTCTGCCCCAAACCACTCCTTTCCAGCTTAATCCTGAACACTTCCCCCTCCTTCCAGCTCATGTCTTCACAATGGAGACCAGCGTAAGTGCAGATTTGGGTCAGGATCCCTCTCTCTCTCTCTCTCTCTGTGACGGGTAGTGCTGGGTTTTGTTTCAAACAACACATGCTAGAGGTGGGTGCAAAAATCCCTTCCCATGGAGTACTCCACTCTCTTGGTCAAGGCAGAGTGGCTGTCCATACCAGAGCAAGGAAAAGCGTGCACATTTTCTCTGATCTCTTGCTTGGTCTCTCCCTCCCTTGCAGGAGCCTGGGTCTTGCACAGTTGTCTGTCTTGATCTTTGGGAAACAAGGTTTTCTTTGTAGCATATATTTCTTTGTAGCATATATTCAGCCAGGAAGCTGGAGGAAAGGGGAAAGGCAAACTGTTCTTCTCAATGCAGAGATCAGTAACAGAGATGCAGGGATGCAGGTTGACTGATCTTGTCTCCCAATGGACCCTTTGCATCCCTCCAGCATTTAGATGTTCTGGATGCATGATGGCAGCCAAGCATTGCACTGTAAGGAACATCTTACTGCGTCACATCAAAGGTTGGCTTAGCCCAGTACCCTGGCCCTGGCTGCAGCCAATTACACATGCCTGGAGAAAATGTAAGAAGAGAGCAAGTGTGCATGGCCTTTTTTACAGTAGCCTGTCCCATGTGCTATAGCTAACAGCAACTTAATGACTTCCTAGGCTAGAGACGGTGTCATAATTTTTAACAGCTTTTGATGGGTTTTTCTAGCCAGTTTTTTAGCTCAGGTTAACCTTGGGCATCAGCAGCATCTTTCGACAAGGAATTTCACCCTGCATTGATACAGGGAAACACTCCCACCTCATTTTGTCTATCTTGAAGGTGCTGTCCAAGAATTTCACACAGTACCACCTATGTCAGTGGAAAAACCAGCCACTCCCTCTCCACTTTCTCCAGGCCACTTGCTCTTTTGGAGAGCTCTTAATCCTTAGCCTTCAGCCTTCATCAGCAAGCCACTCCCAGTAGAAAATACTGCATACCACGGGAAGAAAGCTAGGTCGTTGGAAAGCAGATGCCATTTCTGCTACTGTGACTCTCCTTACAGCTACCAGTCAGACGTTGCAGAACGACGCAGTCACAGATGCACCAAAAACAAAAAAGGAGAATGTCTCTTTTTTTAAAATTCTTTATTTATAAAAAAGTACATTTTTTTTGTTCCACCGCTGAGCCACTATTGGTTTTTATACAAGTAAAAGGAAGGGTGATGCAACACCCTTTCCACACAAATTATAACCATGAAAATGTCCCCCCTGGACCCCAAACAAACAAATTACAAAGGATGGAAAACAAAGAAACAAACAAAAATCATAAAAGTCCATTACATTATTATTATTTTTATTTTTTATTTTTTACAAAAGCACTTACAACACAGATTACAAAAAAAAAAAAAAAAAGGGGGTTGGGGTTATTTGTCTGTCTGTAGTCTTTATTCCACAATGATGATTACAGCAAGAGGAAGAAGAAAAAGAGAGATAAAATCACTGGAGTTAAGGAATCATGTTTAAAAAAAAAAGGCAAAAGAAAGAAAAAACAGATCCTCAGTGACAGTACCCCCACTAATATCAGTGTAAGCTAGTGGAGGATCTGACTCCATAGGCTTGTTACATTCACCCCCAGGTAAATTACATATGGCAAGTCACACTGGTCTGAAGTACAAGCTCACCGCCCTCTCTAAGGTTTGCTTGGGTTTCCTTCCCTTGCTGGTAGACTGAATCCTCCCCTTCCTCCTTTCTGCTTGCAAAAGGCAGCACCTTCCCATGCTCTGGCACCCCAGCCCTGGCTGTGCTCTGCCCCAGCCCCTTGGCCCTCCCCAGCCTGTGCTGCAGACCAGCAGCCCCTGGGGAGTTTTAGGAGTGATAGTGAGGCAATGCTTGGACCCAAGATCTTTCCACCCTCCCCTGCCCCAAGGTTTCCCCTGCCTCTCTCAAGGAGTTGCTCAAATTGACAGCAAATTACATCAAACATGAAGGGGAGGGAAAGAGGGGGGTGAGCCTGCAGGCTAGGGGAGGATAAAGTGCTATCGCAAGCCTCGCAGAATAAAGAACAGGCATCAGTGCACAGGATGCTGGCAGCATCTCCCCTCCCCACCAGGGCCCGCTGTCCACAGCCCAGAGGAGCAAACAGACCTGAAAACGTTGGTGCTATGACAGGAGTGGTTGGTTTTGAATGTGGGAACCTTACAGTGAATTTTAACCTGTTGGCAAAAGGCTGCCGACAACCTGCCCTCACTGCTTCTCCTCTTAGAACAAACTAGGCATGGGATACACCCACATTTCCCCAGGGTGAAAGCTCTGAGCTTTGTGCAGCAGGATGAATTCCTCCATGCTGCCCAGGGAGGTGGCTGAGTCACCCCTGGTTGTGTTTAAAAGCCTTCTAGATGTGGTGCTTGGGGACAGGGCTTCCTGGTGGACTTGGTAGAGTAGGGTTAATGGTTGGACTCAATGATCTTCAAGGTCTTTTCCAACCTAAATGATTCTGTGATTCTGTCTCTGGGCTGGGCAATGGCATCTTCCCTTCCACTCTTTGACTGTAGTGACCGGTGCCTGAAACTCCCGAAACCTGTGTGTGCCCGTGTGTGCGTGCTTGTGTGTTGTGAAGAGAACAGCAAAGGAAAGCAGCAGCCCCCATTCTAACTGCACTCCCTTCTCTAATTGCTCGAAGATCAATCCTTTGAATCTCTCTTGCTCTAACCCTCTGTGATTCCTGCTGAACAGTTGTGTTTCTTTTTTGGCTTGACATCAGGAAAATGCCTCCCTTTGTCCCCTCTGTCTTTACAATCCATTTGGTGCTACCATTTCCATTCGTTTCAATTTATTTTTTTTTTAAAGTAAGAAGTCTTCAGGGTTTTGGCTTTTTAATTTTTTTCTCCTCCTGGCTAAGTGAAGATGATGTAACAACAGGAAAAAAAAAAATCTGGTAATTAAATAGGGAAAATAACATCACTAGGGTGAATTGCAATGAATAATCCTAGAGCTAAGCTCCAGTAGGAAAACAGCTGGGGTGTCTTTGTACATAAACTACAGGCTCTTTTGGGTTGTGACACAGATGCCTCTGCTTCTGTAGGGCTCCCTGAATACACACAGGGAAGCAGCTGGGGGCTCAGACCAAATTTATCTGCATTTTCTTTGCTGAGATGGTGGCAAGTCCCTCTCATCTGCCTGATCAGATTTTTGATCCACCCATCTTAATCTTGAGGCACCACGAGGTTTGCCTCAGGTTGCCATGCAGGATCAGGGTCTGGGAAGGGAAAAGCACCACGCTGATGTGGCTCTTCACTGGCAAAAACCCAGCAGAGGGATCTGGACACCACCACATCCTCCGCTGCTGGCTGTGAAGCAGGGACACTGCAACAGACAGTTTCCATCTCCCAACTGGAAGCTTCCACTTTCTCTTTGCTGGGTCCCAGAGGGACGTTTTACACCTCCTTAGCACCTCTGATGAAGGGTGGACAGAGAAGCAGGAGATTTATTACTTGAGGCAGCCTGAGAGTCCCTTGGAGAGGTGGCCCAGCCCGCCAGCTCATGTGCACAGCTCACCACTTAAAATCCGGCCTGACAGAATCCAGCCTGTTGTGAGAAACTGAGGCACAAAGGGACAAATGACACCATCCTCTGAGGCAAGAACAGATTGCCTGTCTGCCTCCTGCAGCAGCCCAGGCACCAGGAGGCCTTTGTGGCCACCAGGAAGACTGTCCCTGTAGGGTGAGTGCTGCACAGCCTCCAGCCCCTTCACTGCCCTGCAGAACCTCCCACGAAGCAGGATGCACATGGTCTTCAAGGAGACATCTCTACTGAGCTCACCCCCGCATTTGGGTGGAGACAGGGACCACTCGCCTCCTGATACTGGTGGAAAACTTGATCTAATTCCCTTCAAGGGGCCCCCTCAGAGCAATTTAACCCAGAGAAGGGAGCGATGCTATTACTGGATCTAAATGGCTCTCAGATGAAACATCAATCTGATTTTTTTCTCCCACACTTCTTTTTTCTTCTATCTTGCTATGGATTAATGGCTAATCGCTTGGCTCATTACCACCCCAAGAGTCTCTTGGCCAATTACCTGACCTTGCAAGGGACAGCAAGAAGCAATACACTGCACAGAGGTGGCATTTCACTATGGCTGTGGGGATAATTGCCCCAATGGAGTAATGCTGAAGGGCCCAAGGATGAGAGGAACACGCTACTGAACTTCCAACTTGCAGGGTACTTCACTGCTGTGCCAGGCAGTACTGTCTAAGGATCTTGCACTCCAGGCTTGGACAGATTCTGGGTGAAAAATAATCATTTGTCCCCTCTTTTGAGCCATTCTGATGAGCTGAGTGGCTGAACTCTTTTCTAGCCATGTGCTGTTGCAGTATCGGGGACTGAAAAATGTGCTGTAGCAGGGAGGGAACTGTATATAGGACCTCGCTTGGGAATGCCATACTGCTCCACTATCTCCTTTTCTTTCTCAGAGTCCCACTGTGGTTTTGAGTCCCCATCCAGTTAACTTTGTGGACAGTCTGTGAATGGGCAATGAACAAGCCAAGGAGACTAGATCTCAAAAATAGACACCTACATGCAAGGCTGATAACTACCAAAGGACATTTCTCAGGACTATTTCCTGCAGGCCACGCCTTAACTCAGGCACAGAAACACTGTTCCCTTCTCTCCCAGCCCTGTCTGCTCCTTTTGCAAGGCTTTGTACCTTGGGTCTTTAGGACACAACTTCACTGTGGCCCTGCAGTGCTGCCGGGTCAGTGCAGTGTGAATTTGCCAGGTCAGATGAGTGGCTCCTGCCTGTGACTAATGCAGAAGAAGAAAGAATTCCTGCTGGCCCCTACAGATTTTATAAAATCTTGCTTTCTTCCAAATGCACCTCCTTGCAGCGTGTATCTGTGCTGGGGGAGATTTGCAGAGAAGGGTCTGTGCCACCAATTTCTACTCTGTGCTTGGTCATAGACCACCCAGAGTTTGGTGTTGGAAATGTCACAACCTTTCCTAGAGCCTCGTTGTGAAATGCAGATCTAAAGGATTGTTGACTTGAGAGATGGACTTTGTAGAGAGTTATCTCTGAACCACAAACTGTGCAGGCTCTGCAGCATACCCCATCTTACATTAAAGTTGTGGCTAAGGTACAGTGCTCAGCAGTGCTGCTCTGTCCTGAGCCAGATTACAGGGCTCATCCTTGGAGGAAGTAAAGCCCTGTGTATGCTGTTATCCTAAGGCACTGGAGGGAATTCTTTCCCTCTGCAGGTTTACAACCACCCCTAATAATCAGCCCCTACTAGTATCAGAGATATGAGATGTTAGAGGTTTCATTTCCTTTACTGGGGGGGTGGCTTGGTAGCAGGGTGCTCCTGGTGACCATGGACAGACATGGGAAGGATTAGTCGTATTTTGTCAAGGTTCAGCCTGAGGGATCCCGAGCGAATGTCTGTCTGCCCTGCTGTGAGTGGACATAAAGCAGCCTTCCTGTGGCATTTGTCTGTTCTGCCAGAAGCCAGGAAGCCTGGAGGGCTGGCAGGGACAGCGGAAAGATTACAGCTTAACAACTGGATTCCCCTCTCCCCTACACCACCGATACAGTAAGAGCAAGCTATAAACTCGGGAAGGCTCGGGATGAGCTTCATGTTGTCTGGACCAAGCACCACATGCTAAATGAAAGCACTGGAGCCTGCCTGGATCAGAGATCTGACCTTGACTCATCTGCGTGGGTCTGACTTTCCACCCTCCCTTTTGTAGCGGGATAACTGCTGGATGCTGTGGAACAAAACCCAGCGGGTAAGGCAGGAGGAGAATTAGTCCTACTATTTTTAGATGTACATGATAATACAGCTCAGAAAACTGGGGATTTCTTTTAAAAAAAAAAAGATTTATTTATACATCAAATTAAAAAAACAAAACAAAACCAGAAACATGAAAAAACCCAACAAAACAAAAACCAAAACAACCCACAGGAAGAAAAATAATCCCCAAACCAATGAATCTAATTTGGATATGGTCAGTGTCAGACAGAGGGCCCTGAAGTCTGGAATCCCATTCATCCAGAGAGGAGAGAGAGCAGCAAACCAAGCCTCCCCATCGCAATGCAGTGGCTCGAGGGAAGGAGGACAACATCAGCACTCCAGGCTCACTCACTCCTGCCCTGTCTACCAAGCTTCTGCTTAGAAGAGGGATGTGATACTGAAGAAGTGGCAATGAATGCAGACTAAGCACTGTGTCTAAGGGCAGGGGTTGTTGCTAGGAGGGTTAGAAGCACCCCTATGCTCTGACCTAAAAAAAACCCAAACCTGTAAACAAATGACAATTAAGTCTTAGTGGTATAACAAAACTTTGGGGCCCGATCCTGTACAGGAGCCCTCAAAGACACTGGATGGTACCCTGGGTGATCTGCCTTGCCAGGGTCTGCAGACCAGAGCTGAAGGCAGCGAGTTTGTGGGAGGAGTGAAGTGGTATTGGGTTGGTCCCCTTCCCCAGGCAATGGCAGCAAGGTGTGCCCGTTGTGCCAGGGTTAACTGCTCCGTGGCTGGTATTAGCAACAACAACAGCGACAAGAACAAAAAAGAGCCAGCATTTCTCTAAGCCATCACAGAGGAAAAAAAATGTCAGCAATAAATACTCCTTTTCTTTCTTTTAAAAGAACAGTCAAACAAAAGACAGAGAATGAAAAGCCAGGAAATAATGAATTGTAGGAGGAAAATGGCAGCTCTGTTTCCCTGCCCTGCTATCAGCCCGTGCACCTGGGGTTTGTTCTAGGGCTTTTTCTCCCCCCCTTTCTCCTCATTTTCCTTTTATTGAGTCATAAAAAACTGGGAGTGGATTTCCCCAGGCGTGCAGTGGGCAATGGGAATGGACCCCACTGAAAGGAAAGTGATTAGGAAAAAAAAATCAGTTCACCTGATAATGGCAACTATGTTTCCACTGCCATAAGCTTTCCTGGCCTCTGTCCTTCTACGGACAGCCCACCTGACCCCCTCCCAAGGTTAAAAAACAACAAAGAAGACAACATACAAACAAATTCCAGTGTTTCAGGGGTGCAGAAGTAGAAGGAGAAACCTCAGGGAGGGAAGTGGGGCTGAAGGGCACTCTGAGACATGAAGACACAAACAGAGTGTAATATACAGGCTGGGCAACAGTCGTTAAAGCAAATAGTAACACCTAAGCCACCGACCAATACAAACACCACAGAAGGGGATGAAAGTCTTTCAAGAGAAATTAAAAAGCAAAACCAAAACCGAGAAAATAATTACCCAACCTCCCACCTCCCCTCTGCCCCCAAAATGATCCG
>WUAM01000263.1:134182-170954 GCA_024336885.1 Actenoides hombroni
CACCCAGCTTGCGCTCTCCTCCCGCATCCTCATCCTCGTCTTCGTAGGTGCTGCCGCCCAGCGGGCCCGGCTTCTTCTCGTCGTCCGAGTCGTCGGGGTACTGGAGGTTTTGGGCCATGGGGGGGTGATGCTGTGGGATGCCGGCCTTGCTGTAGCCGTTGCCGTACACGTGCTTCTTTGTGCTGTAGTCACCCTTGAAGGTGTGACGCCGGCGCCGGAGTACCACAAAGAGCACCACGGCCACCACCAGGACCAGCGAGACTCCTCCCACTATGCCCCCAATCACCGGTGTGGGGATGTTCGGCTGCACCATGGATTTGCGATCATCGATTGGAGACGGGGTGTAGGGAAATTCTGGGTAGGAAAAGACAGATGGAAGGGGGAACAGTGTCAAACCATGCGGAAACGCGCCCTCCCTCCATGCTTCCATTGCCATCATTGCGGGGTGAGGGGGTGGGAAGATGAGGGTAAGGAACAGGGAAGGGAAAAACTAGGGAAAGGGGAAGAGGGTGCATCCTCACAGGGGTCAGCACACGGGAGCTCTGCCTTAGCAAGGGGAACGCAGCGTGCCGTGCCAAGCTCGCCAAGCCTCATGCAGGAGCCCAGCAGGCTGGAAGCGGTGTTTCCCTCCCCACCCCACCTGGTTTCTCCAGCTGTGCTCCGATCCCACAAGCCCAGTGCCTTGAGTCCAGACGCTTGCTGTTTTACTGGGTGACATTTCAGGTCCCGTTTACCAGAGCATACTGACAGCCCCTGGGTGCTCCTGCCAGTGAGCAAGACCCAAACCTCATCCAACGGTGGGCACCGAGCTGCCACGACTGCTCCCGTAGATACCATGCTAGAGCAGCCAGCTTTGAGTGTCCCCCTTGGCATCCCAGCCTGGCCTGACCTCAACCAGTCTAGGCTGGGCCAGAAGGCAGCAGCACCTTGTGATCTCCTCCTACGACCCCACAAGTGAACTGTGGCTGCACGGTGCTGCTCAGGGGCACGGCTGGATCCTGAACCTGCTTGCCGGCCCCACTGTGCTCTGCAGCGCAGGGACGCAGACCTCTCACTGTTTCTTTTTCTTCTGCTATTACTGTGGCAAGCAGAGTGCCACTACTCATGCTAATCTTGTTCCTACAGTTACCATGACCTATTTAAAAAAAATAATAATTCAAAAGAAAAAGAAGAGACAAGAAAGAAGCTCTCTTCTCTTTCATGCGGTTCAACACCTACACTTCTGCAGAGATAAAGTTTGATCCAGGACTTAAATCAACCTTCCTAACACTCCCTAGGCACAGTTACAGCCCCTGGCCAAACTCAGCCTTTTACACAGTGCCTGTTGAGTATCCGTGTCAATGAAGCACTAAGGACCCCATGGCTGTCTCAGTCCTTCACCTGCCTCTGAATTTAGACAGCAGGCCCCTGGTTAATGCTCCCTGGGTGCCTTGCCCTCGCTCAGGCCCCTTGCACAGCTTTTCCCCCCTCAAGGCCTGTCTTACCAGCTCTGCTCATAGCTGCAAGACTCTGCTGCTGCTCTGGAGCCTCCTGGTACCAGGATGGGGTGATGGGGAAGGAGAGGCTCAAAGGCAGAAAATTCAAAAGGGATATGAGGCAGGGTCTGCTTCCTGCCCTTCTTCACGTGCCTGCAGGACTACCTGCTGCCAGCAGCCACACTTCTGCTTTAGGGCAGGAAGCCCTGAGCAAGCAGAAGCTGGGCAGAGTGGGTTTCCACGCAGCACGTCTTAGCCCAGATGCTAAAGGAGAGGGGAGAAAAGAGCTTCCCCTGGGTAGAGGCAGTTCCTGAAACAGCTGCAGATTTTGGACAAGGGTACTGAATTTCAGCAATTGCCAGCCTCATCCTTGTGGCATAAACGTTTTGGTTGTGCCTGAGAGCTCTTTTGTTCCTGCCTTCCCTGAGACATCGTCCCAACAACAGCATCTTGGTTTCTGCAGTGCTGACTTGCTTTGAGCAAAGCCTCACGAGCCTGAAACCACACACAGAGCAGCACAGTGGGCAGAACAGGCTGGGGGACAGGCAGATGGAGGGGCTCCCTGCTGCAGCCAGAATGAGGAGGAAGATGCTTTGCAGGCAGGAGTCAGCATCTCTTTCCAAAGACAGACTTCAGAGAAGGAGCGAGGGCATGTATTTCAGCATGGGGAGCAGGGATTGGGTTCTGGAAAGCCAAAACCACATGTTGCATCAACAAAAGGCTTGTCATAGCCAGCTGGTTAATGCAAAACCTCTCTGCAGAGACAGCAAGAAATGTCACGTCCATCCCCTGTTAATCCTGGCTGCTGAGGGCTCAGCTTCAACCACATAAGTGTCCGCACAGCTCTTTCTACCCCTGCCCATGCCACATCTCCAGGCCTGCTTCTTCCCATCACATCCTCTGCAACCCCATGGTGCCCAAAGCAGGGGTCCACCTGTAGCTTAAGTGGGTGCAGGGAAAGACCAGCAAGCTGGCTCCGACCCCAGCAGCTATCTCGTTTATTCTCCCCCACCCACAGCTCTGATCTGAAGCCTCTTCCTTCCTCGCTTTTTCCCACAGCAAGGCTGATAATGTTCACAGGACCGTGGGTCCCAATACCCGACCCTGAAAAGCCCCAGACAC
This sequence comes from Actenoides hombroni, assembly GCA_024336885.1. Lineage (NCBI taxonomy): Eukaryota > Metazoa > Chordata > Aves > Coraciiformes > Alcedinidae > Actenoides > Actenoides hombroni. Next base: position 136,780 of record WUAM01000263.1, read on the forward strand.
GGGGTGTGTGCTGGATGCAGGGTCCCCAAAGCCATTGCCCATCCCCTCTGCCTCCCGGCTCCGCAAAACAGATCTGAGAGGGGAAGGCTCTGCACAGTTTCCAAAGGAGCTTGGCCCACTTTTCTGTTAAAAGCCTCATTAACAGCCCAGGTTGGACACACAAAGTGAAAGGGGGAATGTTTTTCTACCTTTCTCATATATATTTACTTTTTTCCTGCCCTTTGTGCCGCCCGCCCCTGCGATAGCACTCGCCTACATGCCGCCCCCTGCCACTGCCAATGCCGTGGACACAAAAACTAACACGCCACTGTGTTGGATTTCACACGTTGTTCAGGGAAGGAACTATTTTCTGCTCCGATCCCGTCCCCATGCTCCTTGCAGTGGCCCAGTTCCCATGCCAGAGAAAACAAAACCAAACTGTGGGAAGAGAGGGAAAAGAAGGATGGGAAGACCGCAAGCCAGCAGCCGAAACCATCCCCTCCCTACCCGCACGGCTTCCTCCCACCTCGTCCACCCACCACAGCGCATGGCTCTGGGGATGCTGGGGATCAGGGGAGGACGAGAAGGAGGAGGAGGAAAAGGAGGAGGAGGAGGAGGAGGAGGAAGGCTGCTCTGCCGCTGGATGGCAGTGCAGACCGCTGCCGCCGACCCAGCCCCTCACCGTGGGCAGCGGGCTGCAGCCAGCAGCCAGCCCGGGCAGGGCTCTGCCCCGACGTGCCCCTGCCCGGTGACAAGGTGCCCTTGGCGGGGCCAGGTGGCAAGCGGGGAGTCAGCGGCCCAACCCCACAGCCCAGCCCGCTCGCCCCGCAGCCGGATCCCTTCGCTTGCGCCAGGCCCTGGCAGGGATCCCCGCTGCCGCCAGGCACAGACTGGCACGGCCACGGCCACCTGCCGTGGCACCCCGGCCTTCCACGGCCACCTTCATTGATGACTCGGGGCAGGCCGTGTGCACCCGCTGCCGCCAGCCCCGCGAAGAGCGGGTTACCCCTCTGCCCGCCACGTTTCGTGTCTGGGGTGCGAAAGAGCAGAACTGTTGCCTGGGGAGGGAGGGGGAAGTGTGGGAAAGGGATCCCCTTTTTGTGTTCGAGGGGTGCGTGAAATCTCTGGAAACCAGTACGATGCCCGAGCATTCTGGGGGCCCCATGTGAAAAATCCATTAGGAAGAGTCTGGAGAGAATTAAAGCCTCTGTGAAAAGAGGACTGGAGAAACAGGAGACAGCAGAGTGGAGGGAGGGGGAACAAGCCAGGCTTTAATGCCAGCATAAAAAGCCTCCCCCGCTCCCGCTACCCCCCAGCCCTCATAAAAAGAGGGAGTGCTGTATGAATAGGAATTACAGCAGCAACACTATCTGCCCGCTGCCCAGCTCTGCCAGCTGTTGCATTCAGCCCAGCTTCCTGTCGCTGTGCCAGCAGCCAGGCCTCTGGGGCGGCAGCTGGGAGTGTTGGGAGACTGGGGGGTTGCCCTTGGCTTCTCTCTGGCACCTGGCTGAGCCCACAGGTTCTCTTTGATGCCCCCATGCCAGACGGAGGGCTCCCAGCATCTCCCTGCCCCAGCTCCTGCCTTCGCTCTGTGGCATCCAGGGGCGCAGCGGTTCTGCCACCGCAGAGACAAGCCAGGCCTCCTTCTTCACAAGAGTGGCTTCAAAAATACACATTTTTTGAAATCACATCTTTCTTTTAATGGCTGGTTTTCAATAAAACTGGGACGTATGCAAATGGTCCCGCCTGTCCATCAATGCCTTATCTAACGCTTTTTGAACCTGCTGGCCGATTTCAGTGCTGTCTGACAGAAGAGTGAACCAGAATTATCCCTATCACAAAACTCTTGGAGAGAGCTGGAGTGGGATCCTTGGCAGAGGTGGGAGCTAAACCTCATTAGACATCAGACAACCCACAGGCACAAGAGGCGGCTCCCAAGGGCAGGAAGGGCCCAGATCAGAAAAAAGCGTATTTTCAGACACCCAGTCATTCTTCAGTGATATGCAGATCCACAGGAAACCAGCTTTCAAAAGCCCTTGTGCTCATCACACTGCTTAGATATTTTGAAAGATATTACAGTCTGTGGACGCATTTTTTCTTGAAGTCACATTTCCATCCTTTTCCTTTCAATCATAGGGGCCAAGGAAAAACCCAGCACCAGCCGTGATCCTCACTATAGCCAAGGGCATTGAGGAGAACGTCAAACTCCATGAGGAACTACCTTCTGGACATGTGTCAGCCCAAGCTGCTCTTTGCACGAAGCTCTTCCAGAGGAATTTCCTTCTGACTTTGCAAAATCCAACACTTGCTGCAATGGGAAGTCAGGGTGAGTAGCTCCGGGGAGAAGCAGGAAACCTTAATTCCAGTGGGTTCATGGTGCTTCCCAGTTGCCATATGGCCTCAGTAAATACAGTGGTGATCACACGGGGTTTGTTAAGAGACAGCTTGCTGATGGCAAACTTTCCCTGCCAGTACCGTTCACGCCAAATTATCCTGGGACTTTGACCCCCTTCGTGTTACAGATGGATACACAAATGGAGATAGGGAGGTGCAATTTGAGAAGCCTGTAGCACTGCTGTCCTTTTTCCTTTGGACAGTCCCTGCACCTATGCATGCCCATCTGGCTTCAAGGGATCCTGCCTTTCCTCTCCCTATCAGGGATTTCTGCTCTTCTTTTGCGGAGCGCGGCCAGGGGGAGAGGAGGCGGTGGGGGTGGAAAAACCACTGGCAACTAATCCAGAAGTTTAGCAGCTGCCACTGGCATTTCAGACTGTGACGGCTTTTAGGCCAGATGCCAACCATGTATTAGGTTTGTATTAGGTTTTAATCTCTCTGTCAGGTCACCCATTGCTTGTCAATCAAGCACTGCTCCTGCAGGGGCCCTTGGCACAGCTGCCATCAGACAGGATGCAACAGACACCTCTACCCGGGGAGATTAGCATCAGGCAGCCCCCCAGGCTTGCTGCTCTTTAGTCCCTGGCCCTACATCCTCCCACCTAAAGCAGCCACAAGCCTTGCTGGTGCAGACTGGCATGACACTGGCTGGCACCTGGGCTTTGGGTGCACCTGCCCTGGGCTCAGGATTTAACGCTTCCCAGAAAGAGCTTTCTCTTGCTCTCTGAGCTTCAGCAAAGGCCTGCTGCCACGTGGCAGAGGGCTCCAGTGAGCCCCACAGGCTGACTGCAGTGACCTTGCTGGGATGAGGTCACTGGTGGTGTGTAAATAACTCCCTGCAAGCCAAGCAAATGGGGGAGCCTGCAGTATCCCAGAGGAGAAGACCTCTTCCTGGCCTCAGGAAATAGGTGGGAACTCTGCACCTGAGAGGCTGATCTCCCCACTCCCCCAGCTCTAGCACGGTGATTCTCCTTTGGTTTTGATGTTTGCCTGGTTCTTCAAGGCCCATGGGGAGAAGAGATGTTTTAATTCGTTTCTCCTTGTTCTTCCTCTGGCTGAAGCCAGCACACAAGTGCGTGAATGTGTCTGTGTCCCCCAGATCTGTATGTACACATGTGTGCAAGGGCCAGGGTACGTCTGTATGCAAACAAGCCCATCCAGCCAAGCACGTGCTCATGGGTACGTGCATGTTCACACACACATGTTCACACTGGTGCTCTCTCATGTCCTCTGTGCACACGTGGCAGTGCAGCAGGGCGTCCCTGCCCACGCATGCAGGTCTGGGAGGCCCGTTTGCACGCCAGGATGCAGACTGGGGTCACCCATATCTGTGTATGCACGTGACCAGCTCTCTGTGCAGGACCACCACACCCGTGTGCATGCACCAGGGACACGCATGTAGTCTATAACCACAGCCTTTTATTATGTCACCCAACTGGCTGTAATAAATAGTTACATGTCACACTACGTGGGACTGACAAAGGTCCTGGAAGGCAGGAGAAGCTATTATAGGAACAGATTGCTGGAATAAAATATTAAATTTCCACTTATCAATCTCTTTAATGCACTATAACTCTAATGGAAGTATGCAGCTTTCTTCCTCTAACAAATCACTCTCCCCATGATGGGGCTGAACTAGCCCTGCACTCCTCCTCTCTGGGGCTGGGTGGAAGGATGCTGGGAGACAGGAGAGGGGAGGTCTGCACCCGAGGAGACAGGAGAGGGAAAAGCTGCTGCAGCATTTTCTCTGCATCAGCCTTCTGGGTTTTTTCTCCCAAGGCTGGCTGCTCACTAGATTGAACTCCATTTATTGCATGCAGCTCTTGAAAGAGGTTTTGTGGTCCACTGACAATCCCTAAATTGCCTGCAAGACCCAAACAAATGTACCTGTAATAGCTGAGCAAGGACGGCTGAGCCCTCCCCAGCACTGGCCTAATAGGTCCTTAGGGAGAGCTGGATAAACATATTCAGATCCCATGAATTATTAAAAGCAGGGGTTTTTTATGTGGTGGAGGCCTAACAGGTTGGCTGGTAATCCCTCCTGGCTGGGCAGCTGTGGCTGTGTCCTTTCTTCCCTCTCATTTGACCTCAACCTCACAATTCAGACCTTCAGAAATAAATTGAGATTACAGGCAGGCAGACATCAACCCAAAGTCATTGCCCCAGCAATCCTGCCCCTCACTGCTTCCCTTACCAGCACCGTTCTGATCGAGCATGAGAACGACACTCTACCAGTCCCCTGAAAAACCACCAGGAAGGGAGGTATCAACCAAAGCCCGGAGGGGGAACCCAAAGACAAGGGTCCCTAGAGCCTGTGCCCATGTGGGTGAGTTGGTGCAGCCCAGCTTCTGATAAAACACTGGCAAGTGCAGCAGGAACTACGAAGAGAGGGCTGTATCTGGCGTTTGGGAACGTGTGTCCTGACGCGACAAGAGATCCAGGGTGGTTGGATAGACAGAACGACACCAAGAAATGGACATACAGATTATGCAGAAAGGAAAATGAGATGTTGAGAAATGAGCCCGTTCCTAAGTCTTCTGCAGTACCTATCCCACCTCCTTCTCTACAACTGGGGACTGACCTTGGAGGCATCTTCTCTCCAATCACCATTTCAGATGTGACCCAAAGTCTTAGTTACTGCGTGGGATGGTTTTCTATTGCTAACGGGAACTGAGTCTGCTCAGTACCAGGCAGCTGCCTGCATCATCCCAGAAACACAGTGCTTTTTGTCCCAGCTCCCATGAAAGGGCCAGTGGCTGAAGGGATTTTGGTCCCGACCTTCAGGTGGTTGGACAGGGCTGGGCAAGGCTGGTGCTGCTCTGCACCTGTCCTGAACAAAGAGCTTTGTTGTTGTGGTGTCCTTCACTGGCACATGAAAAGTCCCCCAGAGAAAAACATATACCAGGAACAACTCAGCAGGCAAGGATCCAGGACAGGAGGTGTGAATTAAAGGCCTGCTACAGTGATAATGATCATAAACAAATACTTGGTGATTAGCACATCCCATCCATTGACCTCCAAGCACTTGGATAGAGGAGGATTAGCCTGGTTTATCCACGTTACAGAAGAGGGGGACTGCAGGTGAGGGTGCCAAACACAGTGTTAAAGCTAATTTCAGGAGGTGGGCTGCCTGGGCCTTGTCTTTATGCTTGCTCAGCACTTACCACTGTAAAGAGAGGGTGGAGGGAGTAGACAGCTCTTCAGGGACAGGGGTAGCTCAGAGACATGGCCAGCTATCCGATCAGTAGATGCTCTGATTTGAAAGGAATGGGGTGAACTTCCCTACCCTACTCTCAAAGCACCAATAGCCACTTTTCCTCTTTGGTGGTGACTTGCAGTATCACTTTGTCTCTCTGAAATCAGGGTATCACCGTATTTTATTCCTCTTTAACCTATTTCTTGACATCACTTTCTCTTCCTGATGCTACCTAAGCGTATCCGCATCTTTTCCTCACTCCTGTGGCTACACTGATTTGTAAGTTGTCGTGGGAGGTGTCCCTGCCCATGGCAGGGGGGGTTGGAACTAGATGATCTTTAAGGTCCCTTCCAACCCTGACAATTCTATGATTCTATGACTTCCTATTATCTGCATCCACTGGTGTCATTCCTTTCTGGAGCCCAGACAAAGTCACTCAAGTGCTCACAGACTCTCAGTCATCTGTGCCAGCCAGATGAGCAAGTGCACAGACCAACATGGCATTGGAAGGAGCACAAACCATTAGAACTGCCTAGCATCAGAAACACCAAACATCACCCTGAACAAATGACCCATCCGTCTCACGCTTTGCTGCCTCAGTGGCAGTCTATCCCCTCATCCTACTCCTTCTTCTGCCTTCTAACAAACATCTCCCTGACATCTCTTCGTCTTTCACATATCCAATAATCTCTCTGGATTCAAAGCAGAAGAAAAGGGGGAAACAAATTGAGCGCATCTTGGTGTAAGAAAGGAAAAGACAACAAGAGGAAAGGAGAAAAAACTCCAAGCCAAACCAGTGCAAAACCAGTGCAAAGCAAAGAACTTCACTGCTTCCTTTGCATCATGAAACTCCTAGAAGGAGGCACTGGTGATTATGACAGACATTAAGGAGATGTAACTGGTACTTGTCAGCCGCTCACACTCTCTCCCCACCTCCTCCTCCTCTTCTGTCTCTCAAAGCACAGCGATTGTTTTCCTACCTGTGACATTGACTTCCACCAAGCCTGACCGTGTACCAATGGCATTGGAGGCCTCACAGATGTAGGTGCCAGCCACGTTGTAGGAGACAGGCCCTTTAAAGTAGATGGTATTGTTCTGGATTTCCACGCTCCCTGGCAGAGTCCCATTTGGCCTAGGGGAAACAAAAGTCATGTTTGACTCCCAAGATGATACTCAGTAGGGTCAAGCAGTACTGCAGAGGTGACACTGACATGCTGGTTCTGCATTTGCCCTTGGCCAGGTCCAGAATCTGGTGGTGCTGGCTGGAAAATGCCCATTAATATAGTGAGCCTTGAAACCAAACCCTCAGGCAGCAGCAGCATTACAGGAAAGAGTCAGTAGAGTGTCTCCAGGGTAAATCCACTGCATGATGACAATCCAGGTCTTTACATGGATTGTTTGGTTTGGGTTTTTTTTTTCCCTTCTCTGTGATTACAAGGGAGATTGGACTTATTTGGGTCACATACAGCTCGTTGGATTTGGCTAACGGGATGTAGAGCACTTTCATTCTATGTTCTATCCAGAAAACAGACTCAGAGCCTTAAAGCAGTTCATTTTCCAGCACAATCTCTGAGTAGGTACAAGCTTAGGGTTACTCTTTTGTTTCGGGTGGCTCACATCCAGCAGCCTCATCTTCAGAGTGTTCCTCCATCCCTGACTTTCCATTTGATGGAAAACACAGGAATGGGACACCAGCCTGGCCCTGCTTTACTTCAGTTTCCTGCCCATGTAACTCTCCTGGACAGTTGATCAGACTGGTAATTGCAGCTCAAGCTAGAGTAAAGCAGTGCTGATTTAGAGCCCTGCCATCTATGACCTGCCCATGTCAGAATACTCAGATAAGTGTGAAACTGGAATAATGCAAAACTAAGTCTAGAGATACACAGCATATATGAACAAAGGCAGATAAAAATATATATAAAAAAACCCCTGTGTGCTAGGAAAAGACACATATGGCCTGGTTATTCTTAATTACTGAAGCAAAGTAAAGTAATTACTTCTCTTAGGCAATTAAAAACTACTTAAGTAATTCTTTCCCCTCCTCCCAACAAAAATGTGCACATATTGTCAGCAATTTGTAAGAAACAAAAGGGAATAAAGGGGTTCTAATTAGGTTGGTAAAGAAGTGCCTAAACGCACACGCATGTATTTTGCATGTCTACATATACACACAGGCACATATGTATAGCAAACCCATTAGGCTTTCCCAGCTCCATCAAACCACTGGTCCCAAAGCTGGTGGAAGAACAGAATAGCCTAATGCTGGTTCTCTGTTTACAGGGTGCAGAGTGTAAACCAGGTGTGCAGATGACATGTCAGACTCAGACTCAATCATGCAGAGCCATGCTCAGCTCTGACACCTGCCTCCCCTAAATGTTTGAGCTTAGTTGGTACCTAACCCTCCTTCCTGCCCTGGGCTACAGAAACATCAGCTGGCTGAGACATTTGGCACCTGGTTACCTCGTGCTTCAGCTCTCAGCCTTCCTTCAGCATCCCTGTCACAGCAGGAGCAGACTGCCCCACCAGAGATCAGGGGCCCCTTGTGCTGCTGGCTGTGTCTGCACTGAGCGGCAGCTCCAGCCGTGGTCAGCCTGATGCCCAGTAGCTCAGGAAGCTCCCAGCTTACAAAGGGATGGAATGACTTGGCCGAAAGCAGAGAGAAAATCTGCCTCCTGTCCCCGGCTCCATCTCACAAGGCTCACTTCAGCTCAATTTGCCAGCTCTGCTACACAAAGATAGCCTAAGCTGGCATCTCTTCTGCCTTGGGTGCCACAAGGGGCATCTTTGCCTCTAACACTTTCCTGGCAATGTTGTGAGGAGCCCAAAGTGCCCCCTCGGAGTTTAAGTCGAACTGGCAGAACCAACAGAGGGAGAGAGATGGAGATGTGAACTAGAAAAAAGGCAAGACAAACAATCCTCTTCAGACTTCCACTGTGAACAGTTTGATCTGGGAAGCAAAATGGGAGAGAATATGCCTAGCTCCTTGCAAAGCCATTCTGAGAGCCTCTTTCCTGATGACAAATGCCAGCTGTAAAGAAGAAAGGATCCATTTGATCTTTCTTTTTTAAAGCTACATGAGTGCTTATAGAAGAGAGAGAGAGAGAACCACATCAGGTTGCATCAATTCCCATCCGACTCCCCAGACAACCCTCGCTCACTTTTTAGTCCCTTTAGTGTGTTCAGCCAAAAGCTGAAACCCTGGAGGACAAGGAATTGCTTCTGTTTAATGCCAGTCGCGTGGGGATGAGCGCTCTGAAGGGGAGCTCCTGCTCGCAGCTGGGGCCGATTCTAGGGAAAGGTTTTTTCACGAGCGTGGGTTTTACCTTGGAGTGACACCACTGACAGTAATTGGATTAGGTCCTGATTGACCAGAGTGTGACTGAGGTTTCTACAGAGGCTCCACGACCCTGTTTGTATGAGCTGCTGAGAGCAGAAGCAGTGTAGGCACTTACAGCTTCCATTCATAGGTGTGAGCTGGGGGGTTGGCATCAGATTTGCATATCAGCTTCACATCCTTCCGGTTGAGAAACCAGTTGCCATCAAAGCCCTCAATAGTGACTTCTGGCTCATCTGCAGTGGGATGAGAAAGACAGGAGAGCAGGATAGAGAAGGTGAGGAAAGAGTTATGGAAAAGGGGGGCAGGGAATGAAATAGGAAGAGATGAGGGGACAAGGGTGGGAGGAGAGAGATTGCAAAGTGGGAAAGATGATGGGGCAAGGAATGTGAGAGAGGGTGATGAAGGGGAGAGAAAAGGGCAGGAACAAAGGGACGTGGAAGAGGCAGAGAGAGAAAGATGGTGTGGCAGAGAGAGAAAGATGGTGTGACAAAGAGAAAGCGTATGATTATTCCAAGGCATCGCTTCATTTTCCACTCTCCAGAAAGAGAGCAGCCCTTTGTCAGACTTTCTCAGCCACCCCAGGGCCAGAGCCCTGCTCTCCAGCCCTGCCCACGCTGGCTTACACTGCACGTTGAGGGTCATGCTGTCGGTGAAGCGATCCAGCTGGTAGTTGACCACGCACATCAGCTGCTGCCGGTGGGCCTCCCGGCTGGGCACCAGCCGGTACCGGCTGATCACCGTGATGGTGCCGTTGCTATTCCGGATCTCCTGAAACTCCGCTTCCCCTTTGAGCTTGGTGTCCCAGGTGACAGTGCTGGGGGGCTTCCCATTAGAGGAGGTGCAGGTAGCTACCAAGATCTTTTCTGTCCTGCCAGACTTGGCGATGAGTGGCCGCTTGGTGCCCTCCATCCGATTTGTGGGCTTGGCTGCAAGGAAGTGCAAAAAGGAGGAGATGAAAAGGGTACAGAAGGAGGGTCAGAAAAGCAATGCTACCCACTCTACTACAACCCAAGAGACATCTAGCACCACTGACCCTGTGACAGACCTTGTGGCGAGCCCTGAGCTGCTGCAAATTGCCAGCAACCTATGCTGGGGAAAGAATGGTGGAGGTGCTCCAGGTGCCCTAGATGCCCAGATACACAATGGAAAGTCAACGCTTTCCTGACATAAATGTTCAGGCCTATGTTAGAATAAAAAATGAAAATTGGAGAGCAAATGAATCAGACAGGCCCTGGGTGAGGTCTATTCACTCACAACCCTAAGCTACATGGACAAGCTCTACTTGTGCATAGGATCTCTGTTGTTTTTTCTCTCTGTTCACTTGACGGCCACCAGCTCATTAAAACTCACCACTGCCTTAGGGAACAGGTCACTGTTACTGCACCTGCATTAAGAAACAGGGGAACTGAGGTCTGGAAAGAGGAAGAAGCCTTCCTGTGACAGCTCAGTGAACCACCTACCCTGGTTTCCCTACTCTTCACCTCTTTACAGTCAACTTGAAAGATCATATAAGGTAAAATTTACATCCAAGATTCACCTTTGCCCTGAGCTCCCAGGACATGAGTCTCAGGTTCCTGCAGATCTGTTTAACTGGAGGCAACGGTTCACACTACAAAGCTTGTCCAGTATCTTACCCAGCACAGTGAGGTTCAGTTGACTTTCCCGGTTGCCAGTTGGGAAGGTGGCAAACTCACAGATGTAAACTCCCTCATCCTCCAGCTCTAGCCGAGAGAGCTGAATGGTGCCATCTTTGAAGGAAGGATTCCGGAAAGTGACCCGCTCTTTGTAGGGCGAGAGGATGGAGACTCCCATGGCAGGATTGTAGATGGCCACATTCTGCTTGGAGCCGTTGGTGGCTTTCTGCCACGTCACCTGCGTGATCTTCACATTGGGGAGCGGATTGGTGAAGCTACAGTGCAGGACCACGTCCGTCCCGATAAACCCCGAGACTGTGTCATTGACTAAGACAGTCTGAGCTTGCAACCCTGCAATAAAATGGAAAGACATGAATATACCTGTACTTCTCAGGCAGAGAGAAAAAGAACACCTCTTGGACATCAAGCCCACGGACTCCCATAGTTATTAATTTCTTCTTGGTGCGGCTGATACAAGAATAGTCCACAGCTACAGGCACTCAGTGCCTTCTGTAACTACCTGCAGCCTCCTGCAGCTCCTGCAGCTTCCTATTCATAAACACCTTCCTCCCCAAGATCGCTGTTGACACTTTGCTATGACCAGCCCTGATGCTCTGCAGCCAACCTTGGGCTCAGGACCACCAAAAGGCACAAGGCTGGATCAAGAATACTTTCCTTCCTTTTGTCTTCAACCCTGTCTGATGCTAACTCAGTTACTGCAGATGCACAGAGCATGCGTATCTGGAGGTATATGAAAGCACTGATATTTATCAGCATATCCTAACATATGCCAACACACACCCAGACATCCTTTTAATTTTACTGGAAATGCAGCAGTAATTAAACAAGCTGCAAAGGCTCAGCCCTGACTTCAGAGTATCGATAGTTCCCATGTAAGAATAGATTGATGGCAGTGTCTATACACCTTGCACCATCTACCTACGTGATCGAGATTGTTTCTACGGCCTTTTTTTAACCCCAGAAGTGGCTGCATTTAGGATCCTTCCATCTTGATTGCACAGAGTAAAGATGAAAGGTGCTTGGGCAGAGTGGTGGCTGGTGTTCATGACTGCTATTCTGCCTCAGCTGATTCCTCCCGACAGCTGGAGAAAAATGTCGCCCACCAGATTGACTCTGAAATTCATCTTTGGCTGCCACTGTGTCTTTTCCCTAATCTGTATGTTTAGAGATAATGCTCTGGTAATTATACAGCCAGTATTTATATGATAAATACAATAGAGAAGCAAGGTGGTAAGAACAAGAAAAGCGGGTTTTGCTCACTGCTTCTGGCAGAATCCGAAATTGGATGTATTCTGGGAGACTGAGAGTAAAGGAAAGGAAAGGGTAATAAAAAAAGAAAGATGTACAAAGAGTGAGGAACATGAAAGGGTAATAAAAGAGAGGCTGAGGAAAGGAAAAAATGCATAGCAAGAGAAACAGGACAGCATCTTCTAACTGAGGGGACAGAGCTTCTGAAATGTCACCCCTACCTTGTTCTTCCAGGGGACGAATGGGCTCCCTGTGCAAGGCTAAATTGAACTCCTCAGTCTTAGCCCCCCTAACTCCCTGGCAGATATGCCCTGTGACTTCTACACATGGACCTGAGCAAGACTCTCCTTCCTGCAGCTTCTCACACACACAACTGCAGACATACAAAAGTCTTCTCACCCACAAACACCACCTTTATTGTTCTCTCCGCACACTCCTGTTTCCCACTCCGTGCTTGCTCTACTCAGCTTGATCTCAGTCCCCACATCTTATCTAAGCCTCTTCTTTCTCTCCTTCTCCTTCCCTCCATGCCAAGCCTGTGACCCTAAGGACAAGCCTCAACAATTCAGCCCGGCCATGAGACGCCATCAGCTGACCACAGTCATCAGCAGTTAGGACCGAAACCGAGTCTCTAGAGCTTTGTGTGAACTTGCCCCCTGCCCTGAGTCAAGCGCTGGTTTGCCCCACACCCTAGCATTGCAGCTAGGTGCTGAGGAATGGTTTTCAGTGCTGCTTACAGCCACAGCAAAGCACTGGTGCCCTCATGTGCCTGCACACATGAAGCCATCGAGTCCTTGGAGGCTGTCAGCTGAGCTGGAAGGGTTGCATGTTCCTCCTCCCAGTGGAGCCAGAGACATTTTTGCCATGCATGTCCCTCCAGAAACCAGAGGGAAGGGATGTTCCTGCTTCGATAGAGTCACAGCTGGACCATGATGTTTCTCCTTGCAAACTGGCCATTGGAGAAAGATGACCAGGCAGTACGACACGTTGAAAGACATTCCTGACACCAGTCTGGACTGTGTCCTGTGGGACTCTGTGGCCCACAAAGGCTTTCCTGATGAAATGAAGGCAGAGCAGGGCTGGGTTTAGATAATGTTATGCTGGGATTTGAGGAAAGAATGAGTGAATGGGGAGGGGGGAAACGTCTCCAACATGCTTTGCAGCATATGCTGCTCCTTCTACCCTGGAGGTGAGAGCCTCTTGCAGAATTGCCCACACCCGCAGAGGTGAGCAACAGCTTTGCCAAGCAGTCTGGCTCTGAAGTCTTAAGAGCCTCTCAAGGCGTGTGGGAGCTTGCCGGGGAGCAAAAGCAATCACGTAGCGAAGGCCCTGGGAACAACCAGCCGCTGCCTGGCTGGAGGTGTGCTCAGCACCCCCTCTTTCTGCCAAGGCTGAAGGAGAGCGGATTCATCAGCACCGGTCCCCACCTCTTTCATGAAGGGCCCATGCCCCCGAGTAGAGCCTGCCCGGGGCTGGGGCGATGGCACAGCTGGATCCGCTCCCACACAAGCTCCCTGACCCCCCTCAGCGGTTCCCTTTGAACCAGGCTTTCAACAGCCCAATAAAAGAGGCCCCGTTCACGACAGCAGGAAGCGGTGGCCCGGTGCCTCCCTGCAGCACCAGAGAAGTGGGAGGTGAGTTGAACTGCAGAGAGAAGACAAAGCCACCAGCTTCTCACCAGAGCTGCCATTGCAGGGCAACTGGGAGAACAGCCCAGTCTCTCCCCAGTGGAGAGCGTGGACAAGGAGCAGGGCACAGAGGAGGCCATGCCAGGCTGAAGGCCACCACTGCCTAAGGATGGGCACCTAAGACGTGCCCCTTAACTAAAGATGTTGCCAGCCAATCTGGCAGGGAACGTGATCTATATCACAAGAGAGAGATCAATCCAATCCCGCACTTCATCATTCCTGTGCCCTTCCTTTACGCTGTGATTTCCCTGCAAATTAATGAATGACCCTTTTAAAAATCAAGTGATTGTTCTCGACCTTGAGTGGTAGAAACAATTCCCGGTTCTACCCTCCCCCTGCCACGGGTTGCATGCGTCAGTGCAGACACGAACTGGAGAAAAAGCAGGTTTTGGTGCTGATCAACCTGACCCTGAAGCAAAGCTCAGGATGGTCCTGCAGAGCCCTGCTCTGCCCAGGTGTAAAGAGTCAGTGTCTCGGCCAGGGAAGAGGCTGGTGCCAGTTTAGGACTGCTTGCCAACAACCAAGTGCTGCCAAAGCTGGGATTCAGGCCCCTACATGTAGCAGCTGTAACAAAAACACATTCCAAACTTTCTAGAGGCTTCAGGGGAAAAGGAAAAAAAAACCAAACCAACAAAAGCAGCAGAAGAATTAACAAAACAAAACAAACAAAAAATACCCCCCAAAACCCCAAACACTGTGCGGAAACCGTGTTTCCTTTCCAGGTGACTGAGTAACTCATGGCTCTTTGGCAAGACAGGGTAGACTCTTTACGTTCCGCTCCTCCAAGCCTCTCACGAGGGAAATAATTCACCCGTTGCTCTGCTCTGTACCACAGCAATGCCACCCACACCTCGACAGCAATGATGAGGAAGGGGAACAGATGGAGTAAAGGGGTTTTGCAAGCTGCTGGCTCAGCTTCTCATACCCCCCATCCTAAATCAGAAACCAGAGGGCAAACTAGCTGCCATCGTGCTCTGGGGAGCCTTTGTTTGCAAGGTGACTGAGCTGGGATGGTGGGTCTTCCCTCGCCCCGTTACACGCTCAATAATTCATCGCGGCAAATGCATAGATAATTGATGGCAATGAGCGTGCAATGCCGGGAGAGGAGGAGAAAATAAAATCACTAATCAGCCTCTGGAGAAGCTTGCACATATTAAGCAGGATGTGTGTGTGCATGAGCAGTGCTGGGGTTCGCCTGGCTTTTTTTTTCTTCCCTGTGCTGAGTGCTGTGTGTGGTCGGTACGGCAGAGTAAAGACTTGGGAGACATCCTGCCATTCGCAGCTCTTATGCCAGATCTCCCAGTGCCCACCAATCCATCCTGACACCTCCCAGGGGCAGCCAGCACACGCAGAAGGATGAGCTGTATAGGCTGAAGCTTGCCGAGCCGTGCTTTACTCATTAGAGTTTTGGTGTTCTTTTTTTTGTTAAGGACCAAAAGCAGTAAAAAAGGCCCAGCTGAGTGCCAAAGACATGTTAGTGCCAAGACCTCATTAGTGGAGACCTCTGAGATCCTACTTCTCCACCTTGGTCTCTGAAGTGGTTTGTGTTGATGCCTTTCCCCACGATCCCAAACCTAGATATTTACTGGGTCATGCAAGGCCCCGGGGGCCCTGCGCAGAGCCCATGGTTCCCTGAGGCACAGGCAGTGGGCTGGCAAGGAAAGCCTGGACTCCCCGGGTGTGAGGAGTGCTGGAGAGGGAGCAGAGTAAGTGGCAGCTGGCAGCTCTTGAACCTGAAAACCCTTTCTCCTAAAAGCCTGGGAGGTGCAGTTACATTGAGGCTCCCACACTTGCAGATCAGGTTCTTGCTCCCCCATATAGAACGCTTTGGAAATGATCTCCAGGCACTAGTGAGCTCTGTCACAACAGCAAGCCTCCAATCAATGCCGCTTTGTTAAGAACCATGTGAACTCCACACCACTTTGCACAACCTTGCCTCTGCTGAGCCTCTCACCAATTTCTCTCCCTCCTGTTCCCTGATAGTCATCTCAGCCCAAGGGCACTGAAACAGCCCTTGGCAGAAGTGGGATGAGCCACCCTTTGGTGTGGCAATATCAGGGCTGATGCAAATGTCAGAGGAATCAGTCCTAATAGTCTTGACATCACCTAGACCTGAACTGAAGGGTCACAGTAGGACCATACAAAAGGACAAAACAATACATCACACTTCAACCTACAGAAGACCCTACACAAAGCACCTGATTTTCAGACAGCTCCTTGCACTGCATGGGCAATGGTGTCCTGTACACGGTCCCCTGTGCCTCACAGACACTTCAAAGGGAAACTTTCCATGACTTAGAAAATCTTTCTCCTGGTATTTCTGAATTCATCTTTCAGGCCTTTCCTATCTTTAAGTGGAAATCCAGGTTTGAAATGCAACCCTCGTAAGGCAGAACACAGCCAGCCCAAAGAATGCTACAGGTGTGTTAGGCAGGGTGGGAAATGGGAAAGAAGATCCTAAATCCCAGCAGGGGAATTTCAGGTGGCAAGAAGCAAAGGTTTGAGCAGGCGCTTGGCCAAGCTGTTGGGGTTAATACCTTTCCTCTTGTCAGAGAGGCTTTGTATTGATTGCCAGGCATTCAAATCAGTATTCCTGCTGCTCTTCCAAAAGAGCACAGCCCCTGCCTCACCCTGCTTAGTCAATGGCTTGCAGGGACTGCAGGGAAGGAGTGGTCTCCAGTGACTCACCAACATGCGCTTCCTGCAGCAGCAGCTTTCACTGGAGGTCTCTCTGTCATGCCCTGATTCAGTTCTGCCCCACTTAAGTGTGGAGCTGGAACACCAAAGGGAT
Organism: Actenoides hombroni; assembly: GCA_024336885.1. Classification (NCBI taxonomy): domain Eukaryota; kingdom Metazoa; phylum Chordata; class Aves; order Coraciiformes; family Alcedinidae; genus Actenoides; species Actenoides hombroni. The sequence continues at coordinate 153,068 of WUAM01000263.1, forward strand.
TAGAGGAGGAAGACTGAGTTTCCAACACAAGGGGAGGGGGCCTTAGAAAGAAGATGAAGGAGTAAAAGATGTGGCAAGATTACAGGTGCTAGTGGCTGCACATGAAAGTGGAAGGCCTGAGATAACACTGTGGTGGGGCAGGGTCACACCAAGAGAAACTGCAAGCCCAAGCATCCCTTCCCCCAGCTGAGAGCTGGGAGTTTTATGGGAGCTGACGGGAAATGGCAGCGCATACAATGACCCATCTGGCTCTCATCCAAATCCCTCTCAAAAAAGAAAGAACTGGCTTGGCTTTGGCTTGCAAATGGGAAACACAGGGCCTTTTACTCTAGGTCACTGGTTCATATCCAGAACCAGTACATAGCAGCAACACCAGAGATACTATTATCTGAGGACCAGTCAATGGCTTGTATTGAGTGAGGTCTCTGGCCAGCCCTTCGTTGGCCGTCTGCTGGGATGGGACAGTGGAGATGCCTTTGGGATAAAGCAGAGTTGCCTTCTCCCACCTCTGCACTATGTCTTTGCACTATGCATTTTGGATAAACAGAGCACAAAGCAGCCTCAGGATCCACTTGAATGAAAGATCCTTCCCAAAGGGCCTGATCCATTGATGCTCCACTCATTCTCTGTTAAGGTTTGAGAAGTCTATTCATTCAGACACCACTGGGATTCACACAAAGGCCCTGAACAAGAAAGACCAAGGCCATGTTTGTCCTAGGTGTTCTTCGCAGAAAGAGATGAAAGAAAGAAAAGCAGATGCCAGGATGAGGCCATCCACAGATGAAACAAACACTGAAAAGCAGCGATGAACACCAGACTAAACCACTAGGTCTTGCTGTCTGTGCCTCAGCCTTGCAAACAGCCTCAGCTGAGACCAGCCTTCTACTTCTCTGGGAAAAGAGCTGCAGACCAGAGGAGCAGGAAGGGAACCACCATGCCTGCCTTTGCTCCTGGCTTTCGCTCTTTGCTGTACCTTGCCTGGCTTTCATGCAGGTGCTTTGCTTCACCCCCCAAGTCAAGGGGAGGGGAAAGTGCCCCATGGCAAAAGTGGGAAGGCTGGCAGAGCAGGGCTCCTGGCTGAAAGAGCTGACACAGCAGTGGGAAAGGCCTTCCTGCAATAAAGCTGTGAAACCCCATGCTCAGCAACAAAGCACAAAGGCTCCTCAGTCACCATGGAGGAGCCAGCTCCTGTTGCCCGCCCCGCCCCATACGCATGTCAGCTAATCCTTCAGCAAGAGCCGCCAGTTCCCACACACCTGAGCAGCAAACCAGACTGCCCCTTGCCTCTACCTGACATGCACCAGTGCTCCATGCTTGGCCCACTTTCCAGTCCATGCAACCCGTCCCTCCAGGCCTTTTGGACTGGACTTTATTCCAGCTCCTTCCTCAGCTCTTTTCCCACTGTGCGTGCTTACTCATACCCGTCCGCTGCCTGGGTTCACAAGGTTCTCATCTCCTCTTCACTGTGGCCTTGTGCAACTTGTCGTATCTAAGTCACATCTCCCTTCTGCCCCCACGATCTGCCTCCAAAAGCTGGGAGAGGATGGCCTCTCAACCTGGTCTACAATGCCCGTTTCTTTGACTGGCTCTCCCTCCATTTTAGCCTTACAAATTTTCCCGCCCCTTCTGTGTCTCTCCAAGATCATCACCACAGCCCAGGCCGCTCACTTGCCTCTTCTCATGCCTAGCCCCTAGTTTCTTTGGTGGGACACCAGTAAACATGTCCAGGGTTGTAATTCTACAGTAGGAAAAGCAGGCAACTGGCCAGGCACAGAAAAGGGTGGACAAAGAATTAAAAAATCAAAGACCCTTGTCTCGAGAGTCATCTTATTGTCCACCAGCAAGGAAAAAGCCAGGGTCTTCTTGACTACCAACTCTGCCCTGTGAACAAGAGGGAAGACCGAGAAAGGGGACCACATTCAGAGCCAATGCTTATTTGGTGGTTGGGTGGGGAAGCAAGGGCAGAAAAGAACAGTACAGCTGGAAAATCAAGTCTGGAGGAAGGGAAAGAAACTAAAGCATTGAGGAAGGGAAAGCTAATTAAGCTGAGACTGTCCCGAGACCTTATCTTGATGGGCTGAGTCCCCAAATGTACATGAGTATTTTCTCTGCCCTGCCTCTTTCTCATACTTCCGTGTTGCCTTGGGTGGTGTTCAAGGAGCCCTGGTCCAGTGCTAAAAATTCTCACTATTAGAGCTCTCCAGGTGCTAAGGAGGAGGGATTTAATGAAGAGTTGTGAAGAGGGGATCAAGATAGTAACCCATAGAGAGTCTCATTTCCGAAATGAAGGAACTTGAGACTGAAGAGATTCAGTAAAAGCAAAAATAAACTTGATGGCATGGAGAGAACGTCAGATCCTTCCTTCTCTCTCTGGGCTGACAGCTCAGAGCTGGAGCAGGAAACCTGGGAGCTCTCAGGGCTCGGCCGGGCGATGACTCACTCGCCTCCACAATGGGAACGCGACAAAGCCGAAACTCTGCTGACTCAGGCGTGACTTCAGCACCAGGGTTAATAGCTGGAAGCACTAATTTGACTGCTCCCACCAGCCTCACCACCCCCTGATTCTCTCTGTCCTCTCTCAAATTGAGTCTTTTATCAGAGGGGTAGATGCCAGGTCATGGGAAGCTACCAAAGGATACAGACTCTCCGGCCTTCTGTCCAAGACGTGGTGAAAGATGCTTGCCTGCCAAACCATGCTGGTATTGGCCAGGCCTGCAATTTTTGTGAGGAACATCAAAACTCCAGCTTCCCTATACTTTACACGTGTGCTAGCCAGTCCCAGCTTTCTGACTGTGGTCTTGCTTTCCTCTTATCTTGCCGCTCCTTATCCCTTTAGTATATAATGCATTGCTGATATTTCACTGTCTCCTTAAGTTAAAAAGAAATGTTTTCTACTATGGCAAGTGGGAATGCCATGCTCTGTTCTACTGTAACTTCTTTGAACATAGAAACAAATTCTTTTTTTTTTCTTTTGTGACCAGAAATGTGATACATGTTCTAGTGGCTCATGACCCATTAGAGCCAACAAGAAGGAAAAATCTTTGCAGACAACATCACTGCAAACGTGGCACCCAACAGATGCAACAGACAGACACCCTTTGCTTGCCAACTCCCCGATTCCTCTTGTAATGTCGTTTATCTTGCCCTTGAGATACTTCTGAAGGAAAGGGAAAGAGACTCAGACCTCACAACTTTGTCTAGGTTGTTTCAGGATTCCTGCCCATGAACGACAAGCTGTACAGAACAGTGTGGACATATAAATCAAAACTCAGTGCCCTGACTGATTTCCAGTCTGCTGCTGCTCAGCTTTCTTATCATCAAGTCCCTGTGCAGGGAAATAAATGTGCAGATTTCATCTCTTGCCAGGTTTATGGTCTCCACAGACAGACACCATGCTTCAGTCCGACCTGGGCTCCACCTGTAGGGATACGTCTGCATTATTTATGGGATGCTTTGCATCTTCAAAAGGCTTTTCAAACAGTAACTAATTAATCCTCCAACACGGAGAGAGGCAGGAAAGTATTATTACCCCTGCTTTCAGGGATGGGGAAATCAGAGGTGCTGAATGACAAAGATATGTGCCCAAGGCCACCCGGGCAATCACTGGCAATCTCACTTGAATGGCTTGGTTTAGATGTAGGTATCTGCATATTATAGTGTCAATTCTCACCTAAGGAGGCAGGTATGGAGGCATTTGTGGTAAGGTCTCACAGCCCCACCCACTACTCATGCAAATAGAAAAGGTCACCGTCATTTTTATGGCTGAGGAAACTGAGGCACGGGGAGATGAAGTGGAGAACATATTCTACTGACACAGCCTCGAACCAAAACAAAACACTACCTATTATCCATGTCAACAGCTAGACTAAAAGTTCCCAAAACGTGGCTTCTTTTTTACCCAACGAGCAAACTGGCTGCAACCAAACCTATGCCACTTTATGTTCAGAACATGACAGAAATTATTAGAGACACTGAGGCTGATGGTGAGTGAGTGTCCCATTCAACCTCTGAGAAAAGGCACCTCCACAGTTCCAGTCCTCACAGCTCTGAGGAGTTGACATGCACTCCTAATTTGCCTCATCTCTCCTGCTTGCCAGACCAGTAGCTGCTGTGATCCTCTTAGAGAGAGACCTGAACAGGGCAGATTTGTGTGCAGGGGAATCGCTTTGTCTCCAGTCCTCACAGCAGCTGGTGGGGCTGAGCCAGGGAGATCCACTCCACACTGGATGGAGGTGCAGCACCCATATCTATTAAGGTCACAGACTCCATCCAGGCTGTCTCAGGAATAATTGCTGAGCTTCAAAACGGCTGCACAGGTTGGGGCTTAGAGGAGCCTGCTGAGCTTGTAAGACCCAGGACTGTAAACAAGTGACAAGACCACCCATTAAAGGCAGCCTGTGCTGGCCCCAGTCATAAGCATCTGTAGTGGGGGGAGGAAGGCAATGAGTGAGGGTCAGAGACTGGTGGGGAGGCCTCCCACAGGGGGTCATGCTCCCTGCCTTATCCTGCCTGGTACACGGCTCTGGGATGCACGGGGCGGTGGCTCTGCTTCTCTGGGGATGGTAAAGGTCACCAACATGGTCATATCCACTCTTACCTGCCCAGAATGGTGAGGGCAGTCAGCAAGGGCTCAGTGCACTGTAAAGACAGATACCATTTAGCCTAGAGCAGAGGGCAAGTCAGGAGGAGCAGGAGTTCAGAGGGACTTCAGCGGAAAGATGATTTTTCTGCAGGGAGAAGTTTACAATATAGGGACCACATCCCATTTCCCTTTGGATGCCTCTCAGTGGGAGCAAGGCTTGCTCTTTCTGGTGGTGCAAAGAGGAGTGGAGGAAGCTGAGAGTCAACATCCTGTTTCCAGCCTCATGTTAGAGAAACTAGTCCCAGAGATGGAGGGCTAAATAACTCTTAGGCCTTAACTGACATGTTTAATTGACTTGTGCTGAAACTCCGTCAGCACTGGTCCCTCTGCTTCCTTCTTATGTAGTAATAAGCCATGTTCAAAAGTCTGGCTACGAGAAAAGCAGCTTGCTCAGCGGGGCAGAAGTATTTCCCTCTGTGACACTGAAGAGAGCATCAGTGAATCATCCTAGTTTTCAAAGACCAGGAGGTCAACTGGTCTCTCGGGACTTGTGTGTGCTTCATCCTAGCTGACTGGGGACTGATGAAGTAGCCACAAAAATGGCAAGCATGTGAAAACAAAACTAGAGCTAGTGGAAAACTTTCCAACTCGGCATGTTTTTCTGATGGAAAGTGCCACTTAGTTCAAGCCAAAACTATCCACTGGAACGTGCTGATTTTGACAAAATCCAATTAAAAAAATAAGAAGCCTTTAGATAAGGCTGAAATGGTCTGTGCTAACCTTGGAACTGAATGTTTCCCTTTTTTTGTGTGGTTTTAGATTTTCCCATTTTAAAAAAGGGTTTTCTCATTTTAAGACTTACTCAATTTACTGTAGAACAACTTCTCCATCTTTACTCTTACTTCTTTTAAATGGTATCTGGTAAAACACCGACTAGAAATGCAACCAGAATGAAATGCTTTGGTTGCAGTGCAATGGGACATTCTGGATTAAGCCAGGCCAAAGTTTTCTTTTGAAATTTCATTTCCATGGAAATTTTCAAATGCCAGTTTGTTTCAAAGCAGAAGAAAGACTCATTTTGAAACGCCCAATATCACATCTCCACTCGCAAGCCCATTCTAAGCTTTAGTCATCTCCACCGCTGACCTTTCCAGCAGCTCTCCTATCCAAAGAGAAAGCACCTCCCCACCTTCACTTACCACGGCCCACTCTGAGTTCCAGTCTGTCTGGATTCATTTGTCAAAGTCTCATCCCACCCAGTCCCCAGGTTAGAAGTTCTCTGGGGCCCTGGGCCAACAGCCGTGTGATGTAGCCCAGGATGGGACCGCTCCAGCACCTGTCCCTTTGGACTCCCTGTCTCTTCCTCCTTCCCGACAGACGGATTTGCTCCCACCTTCCACCTGCCTGCTGTGCCCACCTCCTCCTCCGTCTGCTGTTTGTGTCTTCCCACTTGCTAACAACTACATGGGAGGCTATTTAAGAGAACTCATGTTCTTTTCAGATTTGGGGGAATAAAAGGAGAGAACACAAACCAGACTATTACATTTTTTAGCAGACACGACAATATGGACACGGTTCCTGCAGAATGTTGTGCATTTTTAAAGACAAACCTTACCCCAAAAATGTCAGCCAGCTCCCCTGGTGGGAGGAAAAACGAAGAAAACAAAGGGTCCTTCAGGTTTCCAGCAGAACTTTTGATATTTTTCCCTCGGAAAGCCGAAAACAACTGGGCAAGATCTCTCAGCACCTGGCTGCATAGCCAGGAGGCCGAGCGCTTGGCTGGCGCGCGCAGCAGCTGCTCCAGATGCTGCCGAGCGCCTCTCGCTCGCCAAGCGTTCGCTGGTGCCCCAGCGTCAGCCGGCACCCCGACAGCAGCCCCACGCCCCGACCCTCCTCGCACAGCACCCCGACTCTTTGCACCGCAGCGGGTCTGTCCCACCACCTCCCCCGAGGGCTGGAGAGAGGACAGATGCTCCCCGGCAGCACCACAGCCCCGCACAGCCAGCGCTCCCGCAGAAACAGCCCTGTCCCCTACCAGGGAGCTGCCTGAGGATGGGAGAAAGGACTCTGGAGCCAAAACGCTGGAGGCAGAAGCAGGGAGACTTGTAGGTCAGATACGATGGACTTTCTTGACCTACCGTGCCAGGTCCCAGAACAGCTGAGGGCCATCACACAAGTAAGGGAGCAAGGGAAGGAGGAGATGTGCAGAATGAATCCCTAGGAGATAAGAACACCCGCTCTGAGGCTCTGATGCTCCTCAGAAGGACAAGCCAAGCCTGGGCAGGGCTCCCCATGGTGCTTCACCACCTCTGGGCAGCTGGGCTGGAATTGCTCAAAAGCTGCACAGCAGCTCGAGTGTCACTTGTTTGCCACCCTTGCTCTAGAGCAGCCATTGCTTGAGCTAACAGCTGTTAAGAAACATCTTTACTTGTTGCTTAGGTACCAAGGTGACAGATATAACACAGCTGGATGCTTGACTACCTAAGAAGATGGATGGAAGGATATAAATAGCTAACAGCAAGAGAAAAGAGGACAAAAAGTCCCATCTCCAATTTCGTAAAAAATGACCAGAATAGTAGTGGAGAAAGAGTTCCAGAAATAACCACATGGGTATTAAATGGATACAAAAAAAGAAAGAGAGAAAATGAGGAAAAGAGATTAAAGGAAGCTTCTTGATTCGTTTGAACAGTAATTCTCCCATCATGGAAAAAGAGTTAATGTCACCTGGATGCCACAAACCATTACTGGCAGGGTATCCAGATACTCAGTGTGAGGAATAATGGAGTAGGCAGTGGAAAAGAAAGATAAGTATGTAGATAAATGTCATTAACTCCTATTAGTGTGGGGGTTAGAGAGTTCAAAGGGTCAATCTTCAGCTAAGGGTAGAGGTCTCAGGGGCTGCGTCTGGCAACAAAGGCTTGTCTGTAGAAACTCTGAGAGGAGGCAAAGGTGGGCAGAAAGAAACACCGTTTTTAAGGCATGCTGTCACCATGTGTGAACACAGAGCAGAGCAGGACATGTCCTCCTGGCACAGCACAGTACTGTGCAGATACAGATCAACTTGCTCACTGGAAGTAAGCTCGGGCACTGGAAAATGTTATAGCCATTCTGGTAAAGGACTCTTAATATGTGCTAAGCAGCCTTGGTTGGTCTAAGCAAGGGGAATACTGCTGCAAGACACAGACCGGTGTCTTGCCAGTGTACCCACAGGTTGGATGAAATGACAGAATCATGAATTAAACCAAAAGCTAAGTTTTTTCCTAGTTCTGGAAAGGTACCAGACTTGAGAATCTCCTGTTTCTGATGCTGTCACAGCAACAAATCTACGACAGTCATAGGGAAAAGGTCTTTGGACTCAACTCTCAACAGATCAATAGTGTGGAGAGCAGATCATTCCACACTGGAATCACCCATGCAAGAATACAGAGCTCTGCATTTGAAGTCATGCTGTGCCCAGACCCAGCAAAACACAGGGGCAGTGGGATGGAGGAGAGAGAGCACAAGAGGATAAGAATGATGTGCCCCAAAGGGAAATGAAGAGACTTCATTTAGGGGAGAGACACGCCTTCCTTAGGAGAGATCCCATCAGAAGGAAATAACACCCCTGAAATGGGAAATAACTGTCTCTTTGCAGGGCTGAAGGCAACCTAAAAGGACAGCCCTATCTTCTACCCAAGGCAATTTTCACCTCTGTGGGCTATACAAGCTCAACAAGCACTAAGAAAAGGACTGGGGTTTTTTGCTCTGGATCTCCTCAAAGCGAAGGACTCAGACAGGGAAGCAACAGGAAGCCCAAGAGGAAAAGGAAGTTTACAGTTGTCCTCAGAAAAGTGAATGTGGCCTTTCCTCTCGGGAGCTCCCATATCCCTTAGGAAAGGGTAGCAGCTTATATGCAAGTCTGCACAGGACACTCTGGGAGTCTGAGACCTCAGGCCTGACAGCTCACTGGCACAGTGTGAATCTAAAGTAATTGTGCTGTTTGCTCTGGGAATACTCCAGCTACACCTGGCAGAACTGAGAAATAGACTCCAGATTTTCCCACTGTAGGACTCACAAATCCTCTGCTTTTTCACATCCTTCAGATCTTTGTTTTTTCTCTACTCTTCTCTCATGGACTCTTTCTTTCCATTGCCTTGATCCCAGAAAAAGGTGTTTGAGTTTCTGCTTTCCCTCTCTCATTGTGTAATGAAATCCCTGTATCCTCCAAACATGCCTTGCATTTAAGGGGTTCTCTGGAGCAGACAATGAGGTAAGGGTCCCTTGGGCACAAAGACAAGCTATCTGCAGGCAGCTGTTTGGGCTGCAGGGTTAAGCCGTTTTAATTACCTGGAAGCAGAGCACCAGCCAGAGAATGGTCAATGTGTAAAATAAGCCCTGCTGTCCCAGTGGGCCTGGGATGTCTCAGGAAGGCTGCCTGCTGATCTTCTGCTAGATTAAATTCTTCTGTGAGAGCTGGCCCACAGTTTTATGGTGATGGGGATAACTTGTCCCTGCACCCTAGAGTCTGCTGTTTGGTTTGGGGCAATGCCTGTGGTCCCAGACCAGTACAACTGCAAACCTCCCATCCTGATTACAACATGCCCTGCAAAATGCCTGGAACTGTGACTTCAACAGGCTTTGGAGTTGCTGCTTTTCCATTCATATCATTGCAGAGAGGCAGATCCCACTTAATCAGAGCCCTAGAGCTTTAGGAGATCACTGTGTCTTCCAGGATGTGTCATCCCCATGAACAGCCAGAGGCAGTGGATTTAGGGTTTAGCACAGTAACCCCACAAAACTGATATACAGCTTGTTAAGAGAGAGGGATTTTTTTCTTTCCAAAGTAAGGACAAATTAATCGGGGAAAAAATAACAACACCAAAACCCAGAAGCCGCATCCTGAACTTCCCAACCTGTTTCCTATTTGTTGTTCTCTTGAAGTTCAAAGGATTCTGATCACCTTTATGCATCCTGGCTGCTCCGCAGTCTCGGTTCAAGTTGGCACCCGCCGTGGAAGTTTCTGAATTGCTGTTCTCATGCACACTGTGTTCAGGTAAACTGGTGCCAGGCCAAACACCCTCAGCATGGCTCAGCCCAGGACTAAACAGGAACGTTGGACTGCTGTGCAAGGGGACTTGCTCTGTCATGATCCCATCTCACTCACTCAGCAGGTTGCTTGCACCTCTGGGCTCCATCTGCCTATCTGAGCCCATCTGTCCCCAACCTACCTGGCCCTAACTCACTCCCTGTAGTTCCCCATGGCTTCTGGTCCCCTCATATCCCTTCCATCTTCCTCACGTGCCCGCAGCACAGTCATGTGAAAGAAAATGGTGTTTGGGTGTGTTTACATGTGGGCAGAGGGAAGGGAAGGAACAGATTTTTCCCAGGAGACTAAGATGGGAGCCAGTGCTAAACAGCCGCTCTTCCCAGTGCAGGGATGGCCATTTGCCTGCCAACTGGGTCACCCTGGCCCTGTGTGAAGCCCCCTGAGGCTATGGCAGTGTTCCCCATCAGAAGCTCCAGTAGCCCATCCACGGCATATTGCTCGGCAAGCTGTGCTGTGCTTCTATCGAAACTTCTGCACGTGACCACCTCCCCTCTCAGCTCTGACCCTGCCTCCTTCCCAAGCTCTCTGCAGGGCACTGCAGGCCCTGCTGACCCATGGATTGCAGTGATGTTCCCCAGGGGAAACCTGCCCTCTCCCAGCTGGCAATGGCTCTGCTGCGTAGACCCCACACGGAGCTGCTCTGAGGAGGGGAGCGTGCCTTCCTCGCTCCCTGCCTCCTTCCCTTCTCCCTCCCTGTTTGCGGGTATTAGGAAAGTCACAGCTTGGTCCCATGGGATGCGGGGTCTCCAGAATGCTCCTGTTTCCCTTGTCCTGCCATGTGGGAAGCCGCACCCTGACCTCTTCGAGCTCTGACTTGCTTTTCCAAATTTGCCTGGGTACGGGTCGGACATGCTGGGGCCTGCTGCCTCCTCCTTGTCCCTTTGAACACAGACACGTAGGCAGCGAAGCACGCTGAACGCAGCTGCACACCGCAGGATCCAGCCCTCAGACTTTCGAGTGGAAAAGCCACAAATCCGTGAGTCACCTGGATTCAGCAGAGACAGGGCCTGCAAATGTTCCCGTTCTCTTCCCTTTCTCAGTGGGACAGACGTGCATCGTTCCTCCCTCCTCCCTCCCCAGTAACTGGCGTAAGCTCCTGTGGGACACAGACTTCTGCCTGCCAGACCCTGCGGGGCTTTAGGAGCAGGATCTTGGACAGGCTGATGGAAGCCCTTCGTGCAACCTGGTGTCCCTGTGGTGAGAAAGGGGAAGGAAAGAAAGGACAGGGATGTCTGGTGCAACAGCAGATACCTAGAGCAGGTGGCTTCCTGCAGAGCAAGGTGCAAGCCACGGAGGCCTGGCATGCTTCAGCCTCGGCTCTGCAGCAAGGGAGCCTGCCTCCACGCTCAGCACCAACCCCCCACTTTTCCCCTTTCTTGGAGACCCCTTCTCCTCCTCATCTCCCTTATTAACCCATTAAGACGCTGTTCTTCCACCAGCTCTGCCAATGCCTCTCAAGGGTAAGGGATGAGGGTGAAGCGGGTGTGGGAAGGTTCCTGCCCAGCACTGGAGGTGCCATCTGGCAAGCAGGGATAGAGGAGGGTGTGTGTAGAAAGTACATTTCAGGGAAGAGGAAATACAGGCTGTATTACATGCACGCACGCCGCCTTTCAGGGCTTGGCACAAACGTTTCTCAACCTCACAGCCCAGCTAGAAATCCCTCACAAAGGCCATTTTCTCAGCCAAAGAGACAACGGAGCTCTAACATAAACAACCTGGTAGGGTTAGCACATGGGTAACTAGCCTGCCCCCCCCGCTGCCTCTTCCCCCTCCGTGGAGCTGAGGCTAGGGCGACACAATGTGTAATTAGGTTAATGAGCTAAGCATGGATTTTAATTGGGATTCCCTGATTTACTGGTCCATCTCCTCCTTTTGTTTTCCTGTTGGTGAAGGTTCCTAAAAGCTGCCCTTGCTAAAGGCTCTGATATCAGAAAGGTCTTACGGATTTTTAATTGTATTTAATCATCAAGGTAATTAATGATCCTTGAGCGAAATGGAGATTGCATCTAGAGTAGTTCCAGTCTTGCCCTTCAGCGTCTGTTGTGTCTGGGCAGAGGCATTCTGCAGACACGTAGGAAGGGGATTGAAACAAAGACAAAAGGATAGCAGAGAGAGGAGAGGGATGGAAGGAGAAAGGGTTGGGAAAAAAACCCACAACATTTAAAATGGAGAAAGAGGTGAAGAGAGGGAAGTGGGAAAGGGAAAGCATGCTGTTCCTCCTCATCACACGTGAGCACTCCCCAGTCTCATGGCTAGCTCACGTGAGAGAGGGAAACCAGGTCCCTCGGCCACATGTTCAAGGCACCCTGTGATGCTCCTCTGCCATCCATCTAATGTCCAGCTACTCATGAAACAGCTCCAAGTTGCACAGAGCTCTCAGCAGGTGCAGCAAGAAGGCAAGGGACAGGCTGGCTTCCACCACTAGAGCCTGGACTCCAAAGGCAGAGATCCAGCTCTGTGGGGGCCATGGGGACTCAAAGGACCTTCCTGGATTCACGTGCCTGAGCTACCAGAGTGGTGTGCCGCTTGGGTAGCATTCCCCAAGATGACAGGAGAGTACAGGCCATTTAATTCCAGAGCCTGGAGCATTAGCTCATGGGGAATGTCTGGTGTTCCCTACACCTCCAAACTGGCCTCAACAGGCGCTCAGCGCTCACACTCCAGCAAGTCTACCCCATATGACAGAATCACCTGCTTCTGCTCTTCCCCTTTTTCTTTCTTTGCTTCCCACTGGTGCCATTTCACAACTCCTTTTGCAGGGAGACATTTCCAAAGTTCAAAACCCTGAGAGGGAACGAGGGAGAGGGGGAGCAACGGGCAGCAAGTTGCAGCATGCCCTCTCTCCCTCCCAGGCCACAACCGTGCAACTCCCATCCCAGCTGAGGCCTGCAGCCAACCTCTCCATTTCTCCCGGAGCACAAACAAAGCCTGTCCAACCAGAAACTGGGCCGCCTGCTCCGACTTGCCCCAGAAACGCAACTTTAGTTAGAAACGTCAGCGGGAAAGCAGAAGGGCCATGGAATCAGTCCCCATCGCTGGGGACCTATCAGGCCATCGTAAACACAGGGGTGTGCAAAGCAGGGAGAGGTGTGCATGCCAGGAGAGGGGTCTGTGCTGGCTTGTTGAGGAATGTACTTGGCTCCCAGTCCGAGTGACAAGGGATGGTTTTGTGCAGAAAAACCATCACCCTACCCTCCTTCAGCCTCAGCAAGGGTGGGCACGCTAAATGCAGCTGCTCCGGTGCAAGAATCGAGGACAGTTGCAAACATTGCATACGGAACAGGGAAAGGATCAGTGAAGCCAGTAGTGGGGTGATATTTGGGACTTCATGAGTCCTCTGTAGAGGAAAAATCCAGCTGTCACAGCAGAATCCACTAAAAAGGTTTCCTCTCATTCCTATTCTGGCGGGCTCTCCATGGTTGAGCACAAGTGAAAGGTCCTGGCGTGGTGCTAGAATTAGCTTGCTTTTATACTGTCATTGTAAATTAGCCCTAGCGTGGCTTCAGATGGGACCCAGATAAGCCCTGTGAGTTGTGACTTGCAGAGAGAAATTGTTGGGTTGGGCTTGCATTTCAGACTGGGCATAAAATGAGTTCACAGGCTTCCTCAAGCTTGGAGCAGCCTGAAGTTAAGGTTAAGGGTTGGGGGCAGAGTTCCCCTCCAGATACCGAAAGCCCAGCTTTTCCTGGAAACCTTGGGTTCCATTACCATGAGAAAGGGACTGCACAGAACCAGTCCTGACTGGGAATTTGCCCCTTTCCACTCTGGAACAAGTCTCCTTACCAGGCAGGTTTCAGCTTGCTTGGGCCGTCAGCCTGGCGGATCTCACTTCTAGTGGTTTTTTCTCCTTTATTGCCTACCTATCTGCCCCAGGGCTTGAGAAAAGGCTGCCTTCTTCTTTACAGCATTAGCAAACATGCCAATTTTCCCCACTTGGAATATTTTGTACGTGGGCCCTTTTCTCCCACGCTCACTCCCTATCCTCCTGCTCCATCCCACGTTTGGCTACGGCTACCACAGCAGCTCGCCAGCCGTGCGCGCTCAGGTGCTGGCAGGATCAAGGGGGCAGGCACTGTGACATCTCCCTCTGCTTTAGCCCTCCAACCATAGCATCAGCGAGCAAACAGGAGCAAGAGATGTGAGAGATGGGGAGAGGCAAAGCGCCAGGAGCTCCATGGGAAGAGGTGTCACCCAGCAAAGTGGGACAAGGAGCAAGCCCGCACAAGTGCACAGGGAACAGGAGGGGAGGAAGTGATGGGCTGGCTCGTGCCTGTCCACAGTGGTTGGCCTTGAAAAGCAGGGAACTGCAGTGGGGAGAAAGGAGAGGGCTGGAAGACTGGGAAAGTGATCTGGCTACAGTGGCAGCGTGACGCTGGGGTCGGCTGTGCTCCCACAAAAGCCCTGTCCCTGGAGGCAGAGCAGGGACTCGGTCTCCCTACCAAGGCTGATGTCTCCAGACCCTGATCCAATGCCTAAGCTGATTGCAGCAACAATGAAGATCTCGATCAATCCTCCCCTCCCCCCTAACACATATGATCAGGCCGCCTGATTGTGTCATTTATTCTCCTGTAAACAAAGCAGCCAAAAGAGAAACCCAGCCCATAAATGAGAGACCTTCCCAGGGAGACAGTTCAGCATGGAGCAGCTGGGCAGAGCAGGAGGAAAGCAGGGCCAGTGCTTCTCGGCCTGACCTCATTTGCAGGAGCTGCCTTGGGCTGGAGCACAGTGGGAGGCACAGCACCTTCATCTGTACCAACTGCCCTGGTGGTATAGCCCCTGTGGTGCCTGGTGGGTCTCTCTTGCCCCACAGGACCCATGCCCTGGTGCAGGCCACGTGCAGAGAGGACTCTCCGGTAACCCCGCAACCAAACAAGGGAGTGATTTGGGAGATGCGGGAGGAGCTGGCCAACACTGGCATCAGCACAGGTTCTAGGGTCCTGCTCCCACAGCCTGCTCTGCCCTCCTGCTTCCCAGCCTGGTGAAGGAGGGGAGAGTGACACATGGGCATTTTAAATTGTCCTGCTGTCATCAGGCCACTGCCTCCTGCAAACAGATGTAGGCAGTGAAGGAGCTGCTGGGTAATGTCAGCATCCACAGAGCCAGGAGATCCTGACGCCAAAGGAGGAGGTGCTGGGCTCCTGTTTGCTAACTCCAACTGGTGTTGCAGCTTAGTTCTGATTCTTGGTACAGAAGCAGAGCTCCAGCTCCCTTCCAGCTCTTTCTGGGAGCCAGAGGCAGGGTCCTGAGCTGCAGCGCGCAGCAGAGCTGTATTGCACCAAGGAAAGCCCGGGGCTCTCTTTGGAGCCGCTCAGTGTAGCTGTGGTGCCAGGGTCTGCTGGCAGCATCCATGCCTTCTCCTGGGGGATGGCGTGCAGGGGAGGCAAGCTGTGCTGGAACTGCTTGCCTTGAGGTCCCTGCCAGCATGGTGATTTCCCTCTTGCGTGTCAAGGGCAGCCAGCAAAGAGCTGGCTGCAAAGCTCCCCCTCCATCTCTCCACTCTGCCTTCCCAGGAGGAAGGGGAAGGAGAGCGTCAGGCTCCAGAACATGCACAAATGCACCTGACTTACACTTCCGATCTCTTTTTTTTCCTTTCCTCCCACCCTCCACACTGTCTTTTGCTCTGCCCTTCTGGCACCTCTGCACGCAACAGCATTGTCCTTCACTGCCAGAGAGAGCAACCTGACAAATCTAGAGCAGCAAAACTCACAAATGGCAAAGAGGGAGCCAGGTGTGTGGGGAGAGCTGAGGAGGCTCACTTGACCCCCAGCTCACTGCAGAAACTTTTCCCTGCCAACCCCACCTTGAAACATCTGCACTTAACGTGAATGCAAAGACATCCAGCAACTGGAAGCACCACAACAGTGATTTCTCAGCACTGCTCACTTAAGAGCCTGCACTGTCCTTATTTTCTACTGCCTGCTGAGGAAGGATCAGGACCAAAGGTCCCTGCAGCACACAGAGAGCTTGTTTGAAAACCGATCTTGATCCACTGCCTTTGTTTTATACAAAGATGTGGAAATAGAGCAAAAGATCTTGAGGGATGCAGAGAAGTCACTGACTGAATACACAGCCCATGAAACCTCACCAAGACATTGTGAAACCTTTGAACTGCTGTTCAAATAGATTTTAAATAGAGTCCCAGGCCTTGATACATGGAAGGTGATGAAGAATAAAATGAACCAAGAATTTTTCAGTGAACACATTGAGGACAAATGGCTTTTTCATTGCTGCTAGGGGCTGAAGCCAGGGGATTCATCAGCGTATTTTGGCATCTCACAGGACTGCAGAATTCTGCCCATACTCGTGTTAAATAACAAGTTAACAGGAGCAGAAGTGCAAGCAGGAGTGCAAGGCCTCCCAGCCGCAGCCAGTACCACGTAAGCTCTTGTCAGACACACTCAGAAGACTTCAGCTTTCAGAGTCAGCACCTTCTTTAGATGAATGGAAAGTAACTCCTGCAGTGCAGACACCAGTTCGCAGCCAGATCACTGGTATTGTCCACTGCCACACTAGTGCTTCTGTGCCAGAGGAAGCACTATACTGGGAATTACCACAGTGAGCACAAGCAGCTGAAAGGGAGGTGATGGCTCAGCTTTTGTCCAGTCATTCCTGCTCTGTCTTATCCGTAGCTTTCTGTGCACACCCAGACTGAGTGCCAGGATGCCGCTGTGCCCCTGTCTGCCCAGGCTGTGTGTTTTGCTCTTCGTTCCCCTTGGGAGCCTCTTCTCAGCCTTACTGTTGTGGTAATGCAACTCTTGGGACCAAGTCATTGGTCTGTGGGAACTCAGGCAAGGAGATGAATCTTGGAGCGGCAGTAAATAGTTCTGTCATATTAATATATTAATACATTTCTCATTTAATTTCTCATCCCTGTGTTTTCCTGTCACACAAACACTACTAAAAATGTTGGAAGGCACAAGGAGTGATTTGAGAGAAGCAGGGAAGGGGAGAAGGAGGCTCCAAGAATGGGGCCATTTTCCACTCTGTAGAGCTGTTTAGCATCTCCAGAAAAATGATGCCAAGCTACTGAAATGGCTCCTAAAGTTGCAGTGGCAGAAAGGTGAGAGGAGTAGAAACTCTGCCTGCACAACAAGCAGCCCCCTTCGTGGAAAACCACAGCTCATGCTGCACAGTGCAGACATCTTCATCTCTGCTGGCTGTCTGCACTGACTGAGGTGTCCATGAAGAGAAATTTCTACTGCATAATTCACCCAGTGTGCTGCCTATTTGTTTCCTTGGACATGAAGAATTCTGGATGCTTAGCTCCATATTCCCATTCGATGTCAAAGTAGGGTCCTGCAGGAACTCATCCCCAGTGAAATCAAGCCTTTCTCACTGACCTGGACTAGAGAGAGGGCTCTGCTCACTTAGCAACAGACCCAACAACTGCTCAAAACACTTGTTCAGGAGACCTTGGCCTACATTTTCTTTTCAGAAATGACTTATGAAGTGCTGGTGGCCTTACTGGGTCTTAAGCTGGACAGCCCAAATCACAAGCCACAAGGGGAACATCAGCTGAACCTACCTCCTCCTCCAGAGCCTCCTTGGCAGTACTAGTTCTTGACCAAATTTCTAAGCAAAGCACTTGTCTGTTCTCTCCTCCCCCTGCAAACCACCCCTCTGTGAAAACTGACACTGCCTGTGGATCAGATTTCTGACTCATCACTTAAAGATGATGCATCTTGGCCCAACTGCTCAATCTAGCCTTTGTAAAATGATGCTTGGCCTCTTCTCTCTCTCACCCCCTCCTGCCCTCCCAAACAGCCAGTCTATGGGACATAGGCAGTGGGAGCCCAGCTGTATTTGTTGCAGGGGCGGAGGCACTGACAGTCTGATGCTGCAAGGACCTGTCCACATTTCCTCTTCTCAGAAGAGAGAGGGGCTCAAAACGAGCACCCATTTAGCAGTACTGGGAAAGGGAGGAAACTTAAGATCCTACTGTGGGCAATTAGCTCCTTTCCGTTAGGAAGGCGCACACCACACCCTACATTCCCTGAATGACCCTCTACTTCCCTACCTTGCTTGCAATTTCTCGCTGGCAAAAACACAGGCAGAAAGATGCGAGATTTCTTGCCAAAAAAATACGTGGTCAGGAGTCCTGTCTGTAATCAAACTGTCATCCTCCAAGCACTCCTCTCCTGTGCTCCCCCGAAGCAGGATGGTCACCCGTGCAGATGCAGGGGTAAGCCACCGTTCTCTTTCCTTGTCGTTTTGGGGCA
>WUAM01000263.1:180878-195761 GCA_024336885.1 Actenoides hombroni
CCATGGCGACACATCTGTGGGCTGGGTGCCACCTCGGGGAGGCTTCACAGGAGGGAGGGACGTGCGTGCCCTCCTCCCAAGGGGCACCACCATCCCATGACCTGGACTCCCCCGGCTACGGGAAGAGCCACGATCTCTCAGACAGCTGCAGCATCTCCCTGCCCGCCTCTAGCAACCCTCCCGCCCTAGGACAGGGGACTGCAGAGCAGGCAAGCACAGGGGCCGCACCTCTTCAGCTGTGAAGCGAGCGGGCACAGGGCTCAGCTGGCACAGCCCTGCCCCGGCTCCCAGACGGATTCATCTGAGCAGACCGGGGATGAGGACCTGGGTGGGTGGAGATAAAACTCAGCCACTAATCTCCCTGCGGATTAACTGTCAAGCCTGTCCACGTGGGGCCATGGTGTGGGGCTTTGGAGCAGACAAACAGCATCTAAGGCCTCCTGGAGATAGCCACGACTGCTCTGGAGTATTTGAGAGGAGCAGCCAGGCGTGCTCCAGGCACCCAGAGCAAAGAGGGGGTTTCTCGGGGGCTCAGACCTCTTCTCACTGGATTTGCAGAGTGGGCTGCAAACCCCATACAGCTTGGTGTGGTCAGCCCCAGAACTGGTTGCATTTTGAGAGAAAGCAGCAAGCATGAAACCACACTTCAAAGCCTACAAAGCAGTCCGGTCCTGCAAAGGGGAAGGACTTACGTAGGGAGATACAGGCTAAAGATGCCAAGGAACACTGTTGCAAGAAATTAATAATAAAAGAGGTGACTTTTCCAGGAGGAACCTTAGCTCCTGGAACAGGCTGTCTCAACTACTCAGGCCCGTTTTCTCCTGAAGAACCCAAAGCAACGCTTGCTCTCCAGAGCCAGTTTTGGAGCTGTTACCGCCATTATCACCACTTCCTCAGCTCCAGACAAGTTCAGTCTCTGTGGATCACAGTTGAGTTTTGCAGCCCTCTTCCCAGGTCCACAGGGACCAGACAGCTGCTTTTCTTGCCCATGGGAGCTTTGGTCCCACCTGGGAAGCAGCTATTTTCAGGGCTCAAGGGCCAGAAGAGGCTGGGAATGGAAAGCAGACGTTCCCAGGGCGAGATACAAGCGTGTTGGGAGGCTGCGTGCAGCGCCGCAGAGAGAGGGGAGCGAAACCCCCTCCTGCCTAAGAGCAATCGCTTCTCCCTGTGCCAACCATTCCTGCACCAAGCTGCTCCCTCTCCCGTGGCCCTGGCACGCTCACAGAGATGCTGGCCTCGGGGGCCCAGCCCGGCCCAACCGGCTCCCAGCCCACACCCGTGAGAAGCGCGAGAGCCCGGCCTGCCTCTCAGGTGTGGCCCTTCGCCTGCGGGCTCCCGCCCGGCGAGAACACTGGTGCCAGCTTGGATGCGGCCACTTTTGCTGGTTGGGAGAAGGAGAGCAGGAGCTGCTGGGCAGCAACGCAGGGAGGTCTGTGCCAGGGCAGCAGCTCGTGGGAGGCTGCAGAGCCTCCTGGTCTGGACGGGGTCGTCCGCAGCACTCCTGTTCTGCGCTTCCTCTCCTTCAGAGGGGGGTTCCCAGATTTATTTATTTTTTCTCCTGGTGTTTGGGTGCAGCCCTTTCTTCCCCAGCCCAACAAGCCCTAGAAACCCACATCTTTTCTCTGCAGAACAGGTTGGGTGCAGGAGCAGCCATGCCCGCTTCCCACGCGCCAGCACAGCCCAGCCTGGCCCACACCCTTCCCCTGCCCCAATAGCCCATCTTTTTTTTTTTCCCCTTTGCTCTCTTTCCCGAATCAAAGCTGTCTCCCCTCCCTGGATTACAAACATTATTTAGCTACTAGATAAGAAGCTCTCCAGCATCTCTTTATTAATCCCAGTGGAGGCAGAAAGAAGGCAGGGAGAAAAGACTCAGCGTGGCCAGGACAGAGACTAATGTTCCACGAAACACCTTTGCAAGAGAGGGGCATGTCTTTTTCCCAGAAAGTCTCATGGGAAGCTTGGGTAATAATTAACAATTACCGAACTTTAAACCTTCCATATCTCTCTCTGTCCTGACCAGGATTTTGTAATAACTCATCCAGTCTGAAACATTCCCAGCCTGCTTTCCTGGAGCACAGTGGGGCAGGAGGGGTAAGGAGAGGGATGCCGATGGACTTTGGGGCAGTTGCTGAGCCTTCTGCTGCCTTGCTTTTACATGGAGCTGTAGTCTCCCTGCTCCAAGTTTCCAGGGAGCTTGGATAAGAACTTCCTTTCCATCCTTCAATACATCTTGCAGCTCCTTTGGCCACAGAATGAAATGACTTCTTGTGGTACACATCTTCCTAGGGAAGTTTCCCCCAGCCTTGGAATACTATAGACTCTTGCATACGGCTAAAATCGTAATCTACCCAGGAGATAGACTAGAAAGCTTTTCTAGCATAAAGACACTTGTTTCAATCCATCTGCTGTCTGAGGCAACTATCATCAGTACCATGCAATGGCTCACACGTGAAACAAGTTGGATGGTTCACAGGGCCCGGGTTTGCATTGCTACCTGCCCCTCTTAGGGAGGGAGCACAGAGTGTTTGAAATGTCTGTTCATGCGACAGGCAGGGTGCTGCTGTGACCTGCAGCCTGCAGTGGGGCAGCTCTGGTGTTAACAGAACTTGCTCACAGCTACCTAGGAAATCCGTGGCAAAAGCAAAACACTTTGCAGATATCTGAACGCTTAACATTACTGTCCCCAGAGTGAAGCCATCCCTCCTGCCTCAGCATTCCCAGCAAATCCACCAAGGACAGGGCACAGCGCGAACCCCTGGTCCCTGTCATGCCCAGTGTGTTGTCCAGCAGAGCCAGGTGCAGATGGGAGCTGCCCTGGGAGTGTGGAGGGCTGTCCAGCCCACACCTCTCAGATACCTGCCACTCCCTCCCCCAGCCCCAGATAGTGACTGGAAACCAGAAGTGACCCAAATGCAAAACTAGTGGAGCGAGAAATCAAGAGACCTTTGAGTTAAACCAGGCAGGGAAGCCAATGGACCATGTTCACCCACTTCCATGATTTCAACCCACACGTCACACACTCAGAGCAGCAAGAAACTGGGTCCAGTGTTTGCCCTGATAGAATATTTGTACATTGATCTATACAAACCAATTCCTTGCCTTCTAAAATCTGCGGGCAAGGAGCTGTTGGCTCCTGGCTGCTATGAAAAATGACAAATAAAGGGGAGTCACCTTCCCCCGTGCTTTGCAAATGGTCCCCTCTTTGTATAGAGTAACGTCGGCGAGCTCAGTTGTGCAAGGCACCCTGCAGACACAGGGCAATGTGAGCAGAGAAGAGAGGGACTGCCACCGGCAGCTCTTGACAAGGAAAGGCACACAGAGGTGAAGTCAGCTAGCCAAGGATATTCCAGGGAGCTTGTGGCAAAGCCAAGAAATGATGCCAGCCCTTCTGAGCTCAGCCTGCCTTTGCCATCACCTCCAGGCCATTCTTTCCCTTTAAGTAAAAGCTGATTCACGCCCGGCAGAAGCCAGTGTGAGGCAGCAGATATTCCCATTTCCAGTGAGGTACTGCAAGGTATTCCATGGGCACAGCAGCAATTGGGACGTCAAGAACACAAAGAAAAATATATACTTAAAAATAATTATTCTAGCCTTTTATTTCCGAAGTGAGTTTAGAGCCAGTGAAAGGTTTCAGATCAATACCGGCAAACCTGCAAATTGGAGTCCTCCCCTTAGCCACAGAAAGGGTACAGCTGAGACAGCATCTGCACAAACAGCCTGCCCACAGTCTCTGCCAGCCTGCCTCAGCTCTGACCTTGAGGAGTTGCCTTGAAGTGCAAGAGGGAAACTCCCCCTTTCTCCCCCCCTCCCATGCAGCCCTGGGCTTTTGTTCCCCGGCGGGGAGGTCGCTGGTTTATTTTACTTGGGTACATTCTGTCTAGAGAGGGCACTGAGTCTTGACAAACTCATTACACATGCACACCAAGAAAACCTGCTTCATCATGCGGGTAGAAAGATGTTCTGAGAGGCTCAAGGGGATTTTGCAGCACAGATTTTGTGGCAAATCCAGCCCTAGAGAGAGCTTAGCTCCCAGGCTGGCTCTGGCATTTCAGATGCTGAGATGCAGTTGGCCGTTCATGTGCTCCATTATAAACGGGCCTTTCTTCTCCTCCCCTGCCCCACAGCTGTACATGAGCTCGGCCCCATGCCCCAGGGACCTTTGAAAACTGCATTATAGGTTCTCCCCATACAAAGTTTGGATCAATACAGCTGTCAGGCTTTGGCCACATTACCCCTGCTAATTGGAATTACAATAGGCAGACTGCAGCTTTCACTCCATCTCTCTGTTGCCTGTCATAACGTAATCAAAACCTCTCGCGCGCTCTCTTTACCGTGGAGCGTGACGGGAGCTGAGGCGCTGGCAGCCACGCGGCCTCCAGAGACTACAGATTCCTGGGGATCCCACCGGGGCTGGGAAACTTTGCCACAGGGGTGGGAAAAGAGCCCTCCCTGCTGAAACTCTCTGGCCTGCCTTTGGCTGAGCAGGCTAATGGGAGAGCCAGCCTCGGCCCCCCAGCCGGGCAGGGACCTGGCTGGGCACAGCAGGGAGGCAGAGATGGGGACCAAGGGGTGCTGGTGGAGCCGGTGATGCAGGAAGAAGGTGCAGAGTTGGGCTAAGACCAGAGGTAGCCACAGCTTGATTGTAGAGCTGGACACCAGCCTGCAGCAGAGCCCAAACGCTCACCGGGTCATGCTGAGGAAGGAGCCTCATTCCTCAGCCAAGTGCAGGGGCACAGGGAGGGTCCCTCCTCCTCCTCTCTGCTTCCTGACATCCCCGGCTCCTGCTTCCCCAGCATTGCTCAGCCACCCCCACAGCCAGGGGTTCCCACCAGCTGCCAGGGACCAAAGTGAGCAGGAATCCCAGGATAAGCAACACAGCAGTTTGGCATGGGTAGGCATGGGGCACTGCCCAGGACTCGGGTGGCTGCACAGGAATGAGCCAAAGCTTTGTGCTCGCATAGGAAGCTCAGCCCCAGTACAAGCAAAGCTGAGATAACATCTAAAGGCTTCAGCTAGGTCAGGATCCCTGCCTAGGTGCTGTGCAGAAGTCCCTGCCCCAGCAAGCTCCCCACCACGTTGACTCACAAACCTCTGCCCATGTCTTGCTCCTTGCTCACTGCTCCCTGACCACGTGCAGCAGCCCTGCCAGCAAGAGGCCACACACGTCTTGCTCACACCAGCTCCGAAGGCTCGGCCAATTTACAGAGCCAGGGTGATACATAGCGGGGAAGAGACACAGCATCTGTGATTTGTTGATCATTATCAAGTGGCAGTAATGCAGGGCTGAATTACCCAGACGAGGGAAGGATCAGCAGCCCGGACCTACTCAGCTCGCCAGAGACTGGCCATAAACAAAACTTAAATAATTAGAGTACTTGGGAGGAGATGCAGCCTCTAAGTATTCTTAGGCTCACGCAAATAAAGGAAATAAATTCTTGGAAGGTGCCAGGCTGGATGGGGCAGAGGGAGGCTCATTTTCCACATCACTTGAGAGCAGCCGTTATAAATCTCACTGAAAGATGCACCTCCCCAGGCTAGCGATATTTTTAAACTCCAGGAGAGAGGGGAGAGAAAAAACACATTTTAGTATTTACACCACAGGCGAAAAGGGTATTTAAAAACCAGGGTACATTTTTGAAAGTCTGTTTCTGCCATGCCATGAAAGAAAGAGAAGAATTTTCTTTCTATAGTGTGATAGCTGGAAATACTAGCCCCAGAGAATTAATTCGTACCACCACCATTCTGTTGTAAGCTGAGAAATCAAACTCCCAGGAGGACTGGGGGGAGTCAAGGGATAAAGGTTCTTTCACTTGCAAATTGTTAGTTCAGTTCCCAACTGAATCGGTAGCAAGTGCAAATCAGCTCCTCTGGATCCTGAGGGGTGACTTCTGCACTGTCCCTGCTTACTTGGTGTCTGGGATAACGTCCCAAAGGACATGAGACCACATGGCCCTACGCAGTGACACCGTCATGGGAGCAGCAGTCTGGTCTGCTGGGCCAGGAGCCCAAGCATGAAACCAGACCCAGCAGAGATGGGACACCGGGGCACAGGGACCTGCTTGTGGATGTCAACTGAAGGACGTAGCCCTGGAGTTAGAGCAAAGGCAGAGCCCCACGTGGTGCTTTGCCCGCTGGAGCGCAGTGTCCCAGGAGTTCTGCATGGCAAGGCCACCTGAGCTTTGGGGCAGGGAAATCCACGCCTTGGCTTGTGCAGGATCGCCAGCCCCGTTTTCCTTTCTGATGCTTTACTGTTCCTCCAGGTGGTTAGTGTTTCCTTCCCTCCTCTGCTGGCAGTCATCGGAATCATGAAATCTTCTCAATGGCTGACTGATCACAGGTCGACTGATCACAGGTTGAATGATGCTACATGGCAACAGCCTACCATAGGAGGTGTAACTATGTGAGAGTTCTCACCCCTTCTCTCAGGGGGGTCCTCGAGGACCCAAAGATAAACTGCCAGAGCACTGCCTTCCTCTGCAACCACTGCAGCTTTCCTCCTGCCAAACTCAGTCCTGCTCCTAATTCCCCCTTTTACAAGCTGTGCTCTGTGCAAGCCTTTCTCCCTCCCAACCCTCCCATCCCTCACCAGGACTGCCATCATCCTCCCAAAAAGATCCTATTCAGCTTCTATCAAAGGAATACATGAGCACACCCATTAGGCATCAGAGCATCAAGCAAATCTCCAAACATGATGCCTCTGAAGATCAGAGCACACTGTAATCACTCCCTCTGCAAGGAAAGCCCAACAAGCCCTCCCCCACTTCCTCTGGGTTCTTGCTGAACTCAAGCACATGAGATACGTTTGGCGAGCTCAGCCCCATCACTAGTAAATTCTCTGCATAAAACTTACACACACAGAGCTCCTGGCTTCTCCTTGCTCTCCTGCAAGCCCTCTCCTCCCTTTCAGCACACAGCAGATGTCCAGAGGCTCCCCAGCCCTCGTGCCCTGCAGTAAGGAGGACACTGCTGCTGTCCTCGAGGTCTGGGTCTCGCGTCCCACCCTGCAGCTGCAACACACCACCCAGGCTGGGCAGCAAGAGAGGCTGCCACAGATACCACAAGCAACAGCAGCAGGTCCTCTCACCACCCTCCTCTCCCTGCTTCCCCTCAGGGGAGAGCAGAAAATAACTGCAAGCTGGCAGCAGGTGGAGATGCCCGCAGAGGGGCAAACACCAGGGCACAAGTGGCACTCCAGCACACGCGTGTTGATTCATGTGTCGGTGCACAGGAGTGGCTTTCATAACCGTGGCCTCCAAGAGAAAAGCAAGCAGCCTCTTCTAAAGCCTTTCGTAAGACACCACATGCTTTACCAATATGACACAACAAGCACAGCACTTGGATTTGAAGTTGTGACAATAGGTGTCCTGCAGATTTGGATCCTGGGCTGGCCCAAGACTGTCCTTTCTTCAGCACCTACCACCTAGGTCTCAGCCCCTCGGTGCACAAAAATGGATTCATCCTTCCTGAGTGAAGCATACAGAGCTCCAGCGTGTCCAGCTGTGGGGTGCAACGCACAGACTAACAGCACCCAGCACTGCTGGCTGCTGAGCAAAGAGGGGTTCCTGTATCCCATGGAAGCTGTGGCAGCTGATATGAATTACAACATGGCAAGGATGCTGCTATGCAACACACCCCTGATCTTTAATGACCATAAATGGGCACAGCCTTGGTTCTCCCCTACATCCAGAAGATACCCCTTCCAGCAGCAAAGTCCCCAGTCACCGTACCGGGGCAGCTGACAAAGGGAAGAGCACGAACAGGCCCAGTTGTCACCTCAGCATTCACTTTGCTGGGCATATAGCGCTCATCAGTCTCTGGCACAGTGACTGCAGCACCAGCAGTTAGTTAGGAAAGCTGGGACTGTAGCACACTGAGACTGGGACGGTCTCTTTATTTCCAGCCCCAGTCCAATGGGAGGGCGAGGAGATGTCTCAAAGCAGGGAGAACCTCTGTCATGGCCATGGGTTTGGGTGTGGGGTGAGTCGTGACTCCACAGTGTGCTGATAACTCACATAGCCCCAGCCTCTGAGCTTGGCCAGCTAATTTGTTTGGGCTGACCAAGGACAGGGCAGGGTTCATTCCTTCCTCGCTGCTCTCCCGTGCCCTGAGTGCCACAGTGCCTTGCACGGGCCAGTATAATCATAGTGGGTAAAGCTGCACACACAGAGACCTGGAGAAAACAGTGACAGAAACCCTGACCTTTCTCTTGAACTATCCAGCAATCTGTATCTGCCTCTGAGTAAACCCTGGTCATCTTATTAAAACCCTCCCCTAGGTCTATGACTTCTGCCCATCATAGACCGTTAGTAACCCCTGGCTTTGCTAGAACACTTGGTGCAACAGCCTCTAATTACAGGCCTCTGCTTGAGCCCTTGAGTCGCCACAGCCTCTGCTACACATCAGCATGAAAGCCGGAGCCCTGGCCAGAACTCTGCCCCCAGACTGCCTCCCTGGGCTTTTGTGCTGGGAATCGCTCTCACCTCTCACCAGAGCAGAAACACTGGATGTTATCCACTGGCTGTGGGCTCCATGGACCCTCTGTCACTCCTGGACATGCCTCCAGGTGCCTCACTCTGGCAAGGGGGGGAAGAATAGATCTTCCATGGGAAAGGAAAAATAGACTCCAAATCAGTTTGATGATGGGATTTACCCAGGCAGACAGAGAACTGCTGAGAAGAGAGATGGGGGCAGAGTTCTCTTGACTAACCAGGCTTGGGAGCACCTGCTGTCTCAGAGCCAGGTGGTCCATCTGGTACCTGCCACTGCTTCAAGGCAGTGATGTGATTTGCAGGTCCTTCCGTAGCATCTCTGCATGGTTGGGAGCAGATGGTGGCACTTTGCTATTTCCTGCAGTTAGAAAGGCTGGGATGGGGAACAGAAAACCCCATCCCTGTGTCTTCTCTTTCAGGGAGAAGAATCACACTGATTCTGCCTCTCCTTACACTCTTCCCCACTGCCCATCTGTAGGTCAAATGAAGATGGAAAGCAGTGCTGTTTACCAACCTCCAAGCAGACTGGCTCAGAACCAGGGAGGGCAGGCCTGGAGCAGAGGGAGGGAGGCAGAGTTGGGTGGATAGTACTTAGAAAAGCTCTCCTCCTGCATGACACCAAATAATGTCAAAGGAGGATTACAGACCTCCTGCAGGGACAGCTTTATCATGGGGGAATGGAGAAGAGAATGGTTCATCAAGTTGGGTCAGTTCCCCCTTTCCATCCCCAGCGCCCCACAGAGATGCCGAAGGGACAAGAGACCATTGGCGAGATGCCGACCGGCCCCGGCTGCTGCAGAACTGTGCCATGCAAGGCACAAGCAGCCTCCCTAGCCTGGGACCCCCCGTCCTCCTGTGCTGGGCTGCCAGCAAGGGACTGAAGCTCTCTCTCCCCCTCTCATGCCCAGCAGCTGCTGTTCCTCTGCCACAGGATTGCTGCAGAGCCGAGAGCTGCCGCAGCTTTTACGATGCCAGCCTGTGCGAACGGCTGCAGCAGCCCCAGAGACAGGGAGAAACAGCAAACGGACAGCAAGGCATTCAGCTCCCCCGTGAAGGCAGGGACACGCAGAAATGACAACACGTGGCATACGAATGAAGACAGTGCTGGGAAAGGTAGCCCTTGCACCTGCAAATGCCCCTTCCCGTTTCTGTGCGTGACAGAGACAAGATTGTAAACGCAGGACTTCAAGACAGGCATGGGGACATGGTGGAAGGACAGGGTGCCTGTCTGGCTGCCATGGGCTCTCACTCACAGGCTATGGGGAAGCTGTCCTTCTTCCCATGGATGATACTTCTGCATCTAAGCAGCTTGGGCAGGAGTTCCTCTTCTGCTGTGGAGCTGAGGGGTTCCCTTTGAAAACCAAGCTGGGAGGATATGGGCGTGTGTGCTGGGGGGGTATGTGCATCAATCTAGCCTGGACTAAACCTTCCCTGGGAGAAGCAAAGCAAACTGTAAGTCTGGGAGAACATCTGCAGCCAGGAGGAAAGCAAGGGGATGTATCACGAGAGATTTCATTCCTTAGTTAAACAAATTTTCACCTGAAACAATAATGTGGGTTAGGGAGCCCTCACTGCAGAGCTCTGAATTCTCTGTGCTGGGATGGCTGTGATTTGGTAATTAACACAATAGGTGTCTCAAATGCAAACTGGGTCCCCGCTCCCTTGGCTGGCGGCACCAACTCACCCCGCATCAGAGCTGCCCTGATTTAATCTGATGTATTTGAAAAAGCAAGAAGATCTCTAGAGGTTGCTCAGATTGGAGTGCCTTTGTCCCTCTCTCATTTGTTTCTGCTTTTTGCACCAACATGCCTTGCTGGCCTGTGAAAAGGACTGAGCAAGAGCCATCACGACCTCAAGCAATGATGTTGCAAGACGCAAACCTTTTCTCAGAGGCCCTGAGGACTGTGGCCGAACATCTGAGGACACCAACTCATCCCTGCAGCATTCACAGGCAGCTTTTCTGCTCTTCCAAAAAATCTTTTTGCCCTGGCACTGCCCCACCATCTCCTCCACGTGTCTGTTGGCAGTGCTGTGTAACTCCCCAGGCAGGAAAGAGCCTTCCCCTGGCTAGTGGGGGCCACTCACTGCTCTCCCTTCTGCCTTACAACGGGCTGTCCCCGCTGTCCCCACTGTCCCCAGCCCCAGCAGCGCTAGCAGTGGGCAAGGGGTTCCAGTGGAAACGCAAGCCTGGGAAGCAGGTCAAGACAACCGGCTCTTCTGGTTCCCTTCGTGATTCAGCTGAGGTGTGAGCGGTGCCCAAAGGATCCTTCTGGTGCCTCCCTGTAAGCTTGGCTTTGTGGCTGGTACAGCTGCAGCCCAGAGGAGGGGTGATGCGAGGAGAGATGTGCCAGGCTCCGCCAGCATCGGCATCTTGTCAGCCACCAGTTAATTGCGAGCGTTTGCCTCGCGCTAGAAGTGTTGCTGGATGTGGTAATGTCCCTGCTTCTGTAGGTCTCTTTGCAAATGGATCCATGTGCACTGGGCTGGGAGCTCTTGCTTGATTAACGCTGCCGGTTCAGAGAGCAAATAGCATTAATCACGGTCGTCCCCTGGCTCTGGCCATGGGGCAGACACTCTCCTGCTCGTGGGCTGAGCTGGCTCTCAGCACAGCCTGTCGCCTCACCCGCGCTGACACATACATGAGCTCACCGATTCAGGCCGGTTAAAACTCGATGGGTTGGTTCCACTGCAACAAGCGAGGTTTAATGAGAAAATATCAGCAAAAGACACACTTCTGCTTCCTGAAATAGCCCGATGATGTTGTTTCTGAGTTTTGGGCGGAGATAGGTGGGGGAAAGAAAAAATAAACAGCTAAGAACTCAAACCAAAGGCTGAACAAAACTCTGGCAACTTTTTGCTGTTTGGAAGCTGCTTTCGGATATTAAAGCAGCTCTGTAGAGTACAAGATGGGCCAATCCTTTACTTGTTCCAGTGCTCCAGAGAGCTGCCTTACCTCCTCAAGAAGGAACCTCCCCCTCCCTCCAGCTGCAGCCAAGCTCAACCTACGGCCCCCAGGTCACTCCAGTTCAGCCAACGCCGCTTTTGAGAACCATGAGGTAACACCCCTATGTCAAAGCTTCAGATGCCTCTCCAACTCTCCCCTGCTGAGGATCTCAAAGCACTCTGCACAGGCCCCCCTTGCAACCCAAGAGTTAGCCCAGTGACAGCAGATGGGAATTCGTCCCTGGACAGAGGGGAATGTTTGGAAACAGAGGCCCAGACCTGCAGATGCAGGACCAAGCACGAGATGAATGCCTCTGCGCTGCATGGTTGCATCTCAAGCTGCACCGACTTCCATGGTGTGGAAAACCAGACAGATTGTTAAGACTTGTAAAGCATGAATTTAACCACAAAGTGTTCCTAACCTCTGAAGATCAGCCACCTAGGATCTCTCATCCCCAGTTCCCTACAGCTTTTCCATAAGCCCTATTGATATCAGTATCCTGAAGCCCTGATGCCATAGCCTGGGCTGATACCTGGTTAACGGTTCCAAATGGACAGGCAGGCAGATTTGCATGGCAGGCTTGCAGGAACCCTGAATTGAATCTGTTCTGGACGATTGAGCTGAGCGTATTAAAGACAATTTGTAAAGAAGATTTTATAAGGGGCTCCATACAGCTTTTACAGCAGGGAACTTTTATTTCCTTATCAGAAAAAAAAAAAAAAAAAAGAAAAGCTAACATTGTCAGAAGGGGGAGGTAGCATACGTGGATGGGAACAAAATGAAACAGCATTGATCAGATGAGCATGAAAGGTTTTCCTGAAAGCAGGTAGTTTCTCCTGCCTTCCTCTCACCCTTCTTGGGTGCTAGGTACCAAACCACGTTTTCCAGCGAAGTCCACAGCTACTAAGTCATTTATAATAGAGGATCCTAAGTTCCCTTCTCCCCTTCTCCCTGATAAGCAAGCTCGTCTGCACTCAAAGCTGACATACGGCTTGTTACACACATATCCTCAGCTGATTTTGGCACAATGCAATGCAAACCCGAGGAACTGCCTGCTTCAGGACGCCAGTATTCAGACCTGTGGTGTGGGAAGGACTGTCAGTCTGCTGGGCATCACCTAGCACAGTATTATTCTGGTGTTTCCCTGCAGCTCTGGGATGCATCCACAGTACAAATAAGCTGTCCTGGTTTTGGCTGGGACGAAGCACGACATAAATGCGCAAATGAACTAAACGAACGAATGAATAAATACATAATACAGGATCAGTCATTCCTGCGAATGTGGTGCATCCACCACTAAACTGGTCCAGCTGAGAGTCTCACCCACGCAGGCTGCAGGGTACTGGGTGATCACAGACAGGGGTCGGGAAGGATTATCTTCCCGGAACATTGCAGAGCTGGCCATACCCTTTGCTTGGCAAGGCACCACTCAGATGCACCACTGGCTTATCCTGGCAGAGCTGTCAGCGGGACAGTGCAAGACAAACTACCAGGCTACTGCAGAGTGAGTGGCAGGAGACAGACAAGATTGCCTGACTGCTGGCAGCAAAGCCTCCAGAACGGCCAAAAATAGGATAAGTGGGGGGAAAAAGTCTCTCTTGGCAGGACAAGGTGAGATACCAGGCTGCACCAGCGTTACTGTCTGTGTGTCTCCTTGGGGAAAGCAATTCCTAGTGGTACCGGGGGAGCATAAGCCCCTTTTAGCTTACCCAGCACAGACACCACATTACTCCACCTCCAGTGCCCTTCCCAGGCATTGTGGGGAGGATTTCCTGCGTGGGACTGCCTGGTAGAGGGGTAAGGAGGGAAGACCAGGTGAAGAATGGCATGGGAAGTTCTCAGCCTCCTTGTGAGGAGCCAGAGCTCAGCCAGGCACCTGCCTGGAAGCACAGAGAAGTGCAGAGACCCCAAGGCTGTCCCTTCCATCACCTCTTTTTGCAATGCACACCAGATCCCTTTGTCCTGGGAATGCAGAAGTATACCCAGATCTGGTTTCCCATCACTCTGTTAGCCTTTTCCCTCTCACAGTCTCCCTAGTTTCTTGACCACCACTCCCTCCCATTTCACCTCTGTCCTCACCCATTTTATCCGGACCATGCAGTCGCTGTGCTTTGTTGATCTCCGATACCCTGGATGTTATCATCTCTGTCTTTGCTAGCACTGAGGAACCCTGGTTGCTGACATTTGCTCGGATGGCCGGTCTTTTGGCCCAGACCTTGCTAATTGAGGGTCCACCTCTGTCACAGCCCAGCCAGTCTGGCTAGGATGCTGCCCCAGCCCAATGAGAACAGGAGCGGAGGCAATTCCACCCTGCCTTCACTGCAACTTCTCCTCTCCAGCTGCAGATCCTCCTCCTTCTGCAGGCACAGGCTGCCTCTTACCCCTGTATAAGGCTGGATACCGACCCGGAGGTGGCACATGTGCCCGCTGCCATGCACACCAGACCCAGTCACCGGGAGCCTTGCCTCAAAAAGGCAAACATGGATTCTATTTGCGTTTCCCCTTTCATTCACAAGCGCTGTAAACCCAGACTGCTGGTCTCCCTTCCATGTCTCCCGACAGCAGACTCCGGAAAGCCCTCCAGGATGGCATTAACCCATTCTGCACTGGAGCAGAATAAAAAGAGTCCCCTCCCGGGCACTTCGCAAAGTGGGTCACTCTCCCGCTTCGAAGAGCTGTGCTACAGCCCAGGGCAGGACCAAGCCCTGGGGTGGGGACACCCGGGCTCTTCTGCAACCGTCAGGATAAGGTCGAGTGAGCTCGGGAGAAGTCGATTCAAATTTCTGCCCATCTCCCCCTTCCCAGGAATGGATCAGAACCACTGGGATGGATCAGATGCCATCACGCACCCGAGTGCCAAAGCCGTGAAAAGACGGTCTGAAACCTGGGAGCACTCCAGCTCCTCCGCAAAAAAAAGCCCGTGGGAAGTGCGGATGTTGAGCGGAGCGGGGATTTCGGGGATGCCGGAGAGCTGAAACCTTCCATTTCTCCTTCCGAAACATCTGCGCTCACTACCCAGCCTCGTGGCTCCCCTTCCCGGGAAGCCTGGCAGCTATGCCTCGCTAGACGTTGCTCGATCCAAAAAGCAAACAAACCGCCTCAGCTCCCAGGACTCCGGAGCCCACTGCCTGCAGCTGCTTCCAAAACAAACGATCGTGTTGTTCTTCTCCAAGCCAGAGATGAAATCGGCCCCAACTCTCTCCCACCCTCACGCAGATGCTTCCACACCTGCTCCAGACCCGGACGCGCACCCCAAAAAGCCGATCCCATCCTTCCCCGCCGCTCCGCAGCATTTCCCGCACCCTTTTCGCCCATCGGCACCCCGCAGCCCTCCTCCGGGGCTGCCCCGACCCCCGCAGAGCCCCCCGGGGGACCAGCTCACCTGGGAGGAGCGCGGCCGCCAGGATGCAAACTCCGATAGTCCACCAAGATGCACGGCAACTTGTCTGC